>JAVHLV010000307.1:0-80984 GCA_036785495.1 Colletotrichum neosansevieriae
GTATAAATAACTCCTCTCTCCCCTACCTAGCTAGTTACTAGTTAATAAGCCGAAATAATACCTATTTTAATACCTCCTTAATTACCTAAGCTATATTATGTAATATTCCTATTACGTAATATGATTATGTAAGCGAGCTACCTCACTAAGAATCTTAAATATATTAAAACTTTATATAGTATTTATAATAAAGACTTAATTTTATAGAATCTAAATTAATATTAATTAAAGATTATAAATCTATAACTATAAATATTATTAAACCTAAAGATTATTTAGTAATACTATATCTCTTTAATACTATTTACTATAATACTATAGTAAGTAATTTTATATTTTATAGATACTTAAAGAAGAAAGGTATTTATTAAAATAATAGACTAAATAACTACTATCTTTAATAATAAAATAGTATATTTATAGCTAAAATACTTAATATCTATAATTAATATATTCTTAAGTATATACTAAAGAAGCCTTAAGTAATATTCTATAATAATACTATACTAATTTCTCTATAATATAATATCTATATTATCTTAATAAAAAGAAAGCTAAGAAAGAGTATCTATAGTAATTAGTATTTTTAACTTAGCTATATAGAAAAAGCTATAATATACTATCTAGAGGCAGTAATATATAGTATAAAAGTAAAAAGAAGAATACTCTTAATAATAGTAGATTATAATATATATAGCTTAGAGAAAATAATTTAATAAATATAATAAATACCTAGGGAGTTTATTATAACCTTAATATTAGAAAGATAAATAGCTCTAAACTTTTACTTATTTAAATAAGAATATAGAGGCTTTATAACCCTCCTGCTCTTTATAAACTAATTATTAAGTTATATTTAAGATTATGACCTTAAAGACTGCTTAACTAGGATTTTAATAAAAGTATTTACCTAATTTATTAACTTAGTTAAAAGAGAATTAAAAGTTATAATTAAGATATTTAAATATAATAATAAGATCTTAAAGTATCTAGAGATAGAGAGCTTTATCTAAATAATAGGTATTTAAATTAAGCTATTAATACTAAATACCTAAGCTTAAAATAGGAATAAAGAAAGAATTATAGTAGTTATAAAGATAAAGACTAGATATCTTTATTTATTATTAAAACTCTTACTTTATTTATAGCTAGAGATCTATATAGTAGTAATCTATATATATAATAGAACTTTATTATAGTTAAGAGATTAGAAAACTCTATATAAGCTTTTATATTACTCTATAAAGAGTAATACTACTATACTAAATATCTCCTATCTATAATAATATAGCTATAAAGTATTTACCTTAATTATATAAGCTTAACTTTATAAAGACTATTTTTAGTACTTTAACTCTAAGGCTTAAATTAGATACTTTATTAGCTATACTTTATCAAACTCTTACTAAGTATAGTATTTAGTAAAGTAAGAAGTTATTACTATAAAAGATATTAAGTTTAATAAAAATATAAAATTTAGTAATAATATTAATAAGTAAAAGGATAATCTTTAGAAAATAAACTAAGAGGAGATATATAACTACTATAATAATATTATTAACTTAATAAAACTATTAAGTTTATAGTTATAATGCAGCCCCCTGCAAAAAAGACTATAATAAATTCACCTAGTTTATAGGTATAATTTAGGAAACACTATAGAGGCACTTTAACCTATGCCCTCTACTAGTTAAGGATAATAATATAGGAACCTGATATATTCCTGCTAGCAAGTAAACCCTCTAAATATTATAAAGTTGGATGTGCGCTCTAGCTAAATAGACTAGCGGAATAGTAATAGTGTGGGTAACTTTAATAAAACTATAATAGATACTAAACCTAGATAATACTAAAGATAATAAAAAAGCTAAATAGTTATTACTAACTAATTTAATAAAGATTAATAAGATTAATATACTAACTAAGTTTTAGCTATAAAATAAGTTTAAATATTTCTAAGCTTAGTTCTAATTTATTACTTTATCTTAATCTTTATTCTTATTATTTTTCTAAGTAATAGAAGATCTTAAGATAAAGGAGAGAGGGGTTATTACTGCTAAATTTAAGAAATTTAGGATTAATTTAAGAACTTTCTATAAAGTAATATTTCTAGTTAGTATAAAGCTAAGTAAATTAATTAAGTAGTAAGATAATCTCTATATCTATTTATAGTCTAGCTAATTTAGTATTAATAAAGAGTATAACTAGGTATTAAGCTTTAAAGCTAGAAGCTTCCTACTTAGTTTAATAATATTAAATAATTTCACTAAGAATAGATTAAAGAGATATCTAAAAGAAACCTACTAGAGAGATCTACTATTATTATCCTTATTTTATAGCTAACTAGCTAGTTAACTATTAAAAAATAAGTTTAGAGAAGCTAAAATATTATATCTAAATAGTTATAAACTATTAAATTTATAGATTAAAGTGTTTAATATAATTGTATAAAGTTATAAAGTTCTTAGCTATTACTAAGTATATATTTATAAGCTAGATAAGTATAGAAAACTTATTAAAGTTAAAGTAAGACTTATTATTAAAGAAGATTAATAGCTTTATAATTTAAGAAATATCTATATTACTATTTTAGTTAGTATATCTTTTAGGATCTTTATTATAGTTATAAACTAGTTTAATATAAACCTTCTATAATATAATATAGTTAATACTTTTATTTATATTAATTTTAATAAAGAAGTTTATATAAAGATAGTACTAAAGTATTAAAAGAGTAAATATATTCTAAAGTTACTTAAAGCTTTCTATAGATTTTGCTATTTACTACTTTTATAATAATAATATCTAGAAATAGATCTTATAGTAAGTAGGTTTAAGTAAGTAGTTAGTAAAAACTATTATTAATATAATAATAAGATTCTATTCTTTTTTTATATTAATAACTATATATTTATATACCCCCTTTTTAAAAAGATTAAGGTAAGATAGCTAATTAGTAAACTTTAACTATAATACTACTTTAAAGAAGGAAAGAATATTTAGTGGTTTTTAAGAATTAAGGTTATTTAAGATTAATATAACTATAAACTATAGCTTTTATAGTTATTCTTCTTTAAGAAGCTATTAAAACTTCTAAATAGTAAATTAATAAGAAATTATAAAATCTTAATAATATAAGAAGAACTTTTATTCTATAAAGAAGAAGTAAAAAAGGCTAATATTATAAAATATTAATAAAAGATAGAATTACTACTATATATTATAGTAATAATAAAACTTAATATCTTATTTATAGTTAGTAAACTTACTTACTTTAACTAAAACTCTAAGCTTTATTATTAATATATTATAAACTATATTATTTAATACTTTATATAAATAAAGAAACTATATCTAGAATATAGAGTTTCTAAGAAATTAACTAAAAAACTTAAAGTTATATTAAATACTAATTTTATTAATAATATACTAAACTATAAAAGTTTTTAATTTTTTATAATAAAGCTCTTTAGAGAGATAATATTATAGAGAGTAAATAAGTAAAATATAGTTACTATATTAACTATAAAGATAGAGCTTTTTACTCTCTCTTAAATAGTAAAGAAAAAACTATTTATAAGTTAACTTATTATTACTCTATAAATCTCTTTCTTAAATAATAAACTACCTAAATTTATAAACTCTATAGCTATTAATATACTAAAAGTTATAGCCTCTAGCTACTATATAGTGATTTTACCTGCTTTATAACAGACCTTCTAACTCCACGCTGCGCCTCCTAATAATATATATAGCCTTTAGTTATATAATCCTATCCTAACTATAGCTACACTTATATATGCTTATCTATAGCCTTATAATTCTTAACTTTATAGTTTAATAATAATATCTATTAACTTATCCTCTTGCCTATTACCTATACTGCTAATACTATCTCTATTACTACTTTATCCACTAGTCCCCTTATTTAATTAGGCTAGCTAATACCTTTATAGCTTTGCTATTATTAGTAATGCTCTCTCTGTGTTAAAGCAGTTAGTATAAGCTATACTTACTAATATTTCCCTAAAGGGCTATCTCTGCCTTAGTATTATAGAGGGTCTATTTAAAGAAGGGCTACTTTATAGAGTGTCTAATAACCTATCTAACCTCTACTACTAAGTCTACTTACTTATATAGAATAAGTTAGTATATCTATAAGTCCCTTATAGGGGTATTAATAAGAGCTCTCTAAAGGGCTATGCTAATAATATGCTCTTAGTGTTATATAGGCTGCTTAATAAAATAGAGAGCCTTATTAATAGTATTAATGCTAAACTATTATATAATATTTTATGTATTATTAATATTAATAGGTATATCTTATATATAGCTAGTATATTAATATGCTAGGTCTGATACTAATATCTTAGAGGACTTATTATAGGTTAATGAGGATAAGGAAGAGAGATAGGCATAAAGCCCTGCTTATAGCAGAGCTTTTTATGCTTCTAGCTATGAGAACCTCTTAGAAGATTAAGAAGTTATCTCTTATATATATCTTGCTAGAAGGTTTACCTTTTAGGCGTTTTTCATAGCACCTTACTAGAAGGTTTAGTAAAGGCGTTGCTATGAGAGCCTTAGTAGCCTACTTAGCCCTGATATAATTAGCCCTATTATATATAGCGCAGCATTACCTGCACTATTACTGTTCTGCTAGTCTATTTAGCTAGAGTGTATATCTAACTTTATAATATTTAGAGGGTTTGCTTACTAGCAGGAATATATAGGGTTCCTATATTATTATCCTTAACTAGTAGAGGGTATAGGTTAAAGTGCCTCTATAGTGTTTTCTAAATTATACCTATAAACTGGGTGAATTTATTATAGTCTTTTTTGCAGAGGGCTATATTATAACTATAAACTTAATACTAAAAGTTATAATTTAGTATAATAATCTATAAACTATAAACCTTATTATAAAGGAGATATTCTAGCTATAAATAAAACTCTGCTATATTAATATCTATAACTATTAATTATAATAAGAGGTTATAGAGAGGTATATTAAGGTTATCTATATCTCTTTAGCTAAACTAATAATAAATAGATTTATAAAAGCCCTCTTATAGTAGTTTTATAAGAGATTTATTACTTAGTTAAGCTTTATTAATAAGTTATAAATAATTATAGAGACTTAGAAAAGAGAGAAGTTATAAAATAATAATAGTAATATTAAGCCTAGATTTAAGTAATCTTAATATCTAACCTAAGGAGGTAACTCTATAGTTACTATATTAGCTAAATTAACTTACTAAATTTATTACTAAGTATAATATTATATCTATATAGAAAAGAGAGTATTATATTAATATTTAAGTCTTTAAGTATATAATTTATTAAGAACTTAACTTATATAAGTAATTTAGGTTTTCTTTACTTTTTTATAATTATACTATAACCTCTTAGAAGTTAATAATACTTTTATAAGCTATACTAACTAAACCTTATTATTAATAGTAATATCTCTTTAAAATACTCTATAAGTAGTAATAAAGAATAATAGAGAGTAGTAATCTCTCTTACTATAAATAAGTAATTCTATAAAATAAAGTAGTTAAATTAAGCTAAGATAAATAACTATAAAAGAAGTAATACCCTCTTTATATAATAATTTCTCTCACTAATAAGATTATTAAGTTAGTACTACTTAAATAAGTCTATTATTACTAACTTTCTAGATAGAGCTTATAAAGCTCTAAGATAGATAAAAAAACTATAATATAATATTATAGTTAAGGCTTAAGAGTCTAAGTACTTTATAATAACCTATAGATAATACTAAGAGATAATACTAGAGAAGAGATTATAAAATAGATAAATAATAGGGTTATAAAGTTATTAATAGATATATAGAATATTAAATAACTTTATATTAAATAGATATATTTAGATAACCTTAAATATACTAAATTTAAAGTGCTTTAGAGTTAATTAGTAAACTTAGCTAGCTATACTAAATTATACTATATTATACTATATTATACTATATTATATTAAAACTAAAGAGATATATTAAATTAACCCCTTAGTATATATAGTAATATACTAAGTATATATAAAAGTAGCAGTAACTATAGCATAATAGCATAATATAGATATTAGCTACTTTTAAGTATAAATAATGCGTGGATCTATGTGCAGAGATTTCCAGATAGCTATATATATAATATATAATTATTTTTGCACTCTATACTATATAATTTAATATCACTACCCTTAGAAAAGAAAGCTTCTAGAAACTGCCTACTGCTAGATTTATATTACCTATTTACTGTCTTATTGTTAACTCTGTAAATTTGAAAAGGTGTGGGCTCTGACTATTCCTTATTAAGCCCTTAGTTATAAAAAAAAGTAGCTGCTTTTTAGGATCTCTTTTAATAATAATTTATAGTATCCTACCTACTTCTTCTTAGAGAGAAAATTAAATAAATATCTCTAAAATAATTTAATTCTTAGAGATTATTTTAAGTTTTTTATTTATTTATTCTATAAATGATTAGTAGTAAAAGAAGCTTCTAAAAGTTTAGTGTGTATTATGAAGGCCGGCTATCTTTTTTTACGACTTAGTATTAAGGAGACCAACCGCTAGCCAAAAACCCAAACCGGGGATCGCTCAGTACTTCTATGTTTATCTATCCTGCAGGGATTGTGAGATCAAAGGGTTTTTTTTTTTTTTTTTTTTTTACCGATCAAAGCCTCTCGCGGCCTCGGGGTAAGGTATGGGACAGGGCCGCCGGATCGAGGAAGTGGAAACACATAAGACGAACTAGAAAGGCAAAGATGAGTACCACTCAGACTGGAGAATCGAAGTTTGAAGTGGCCGGCAGGGTTGGTAAACCATACTACCGGGCGAGAGTAATGCTTGAAGAATGAAGTCATCTCATGCAAGTCCCGGGACCCCATGCGCAACATCGACGCGCCCCACGAATTCTGTCCGTCCTGTCTCTCCCACGCGGACCTCCCCGAATCGACGAGGAAACCCCCACGCGGTTCGAGTAACGGGAGAGACGACAGCCGTGGCATTGAAGTCACGTTCCTGGTTGCCTAAGACATATTGAGCAAGACACGTACAAAAGTCGATTCCCACCTCCGTATAGACCACGTTCCTTTTCCATCTTCTTTGTACTGAAACAAGTTTTTGTTCTCCTCATGGCAAAAGGCGTTGAAGTTCATACGTCTTATCATCTTCATGTCTGATAGTTTGGGACTTATTTATTCTCTCCCTTCCGACGCAATGCTTTCATTAAACAACGATCCAAAATGAAATATATCACCGGCGAGCTATGCATTACTCGCCGTCCTTACTTTTTTATATCGACCACGCAACGCCATGCCAGCCCATGACAATGATTCCGAGGAGAGGAGCCGACATCACCCTCACGTCAAACAACAGTTGACCCAACCAGTATGCCTTCAACCACCCTGTCCCACGTTGAAGGGAAAAGTGGAAGCCTGAGACATGCATCCTGCCGGGCAGCATAAAACCGAGAACCAAAACGCACTTTCCCCCCCCCCGAACCCAATTCCTGCCATTTTTTTCATTTCCTTCTTCACCCAAGCGCCGCAGCATGCAATGTATATGTCGTGTGTGGGTTGGTATATGCCTCGAAGTCGCTCAAGCCCATGGCCGTCGAGGCCAAGCGGTGCCGCAGTCCCTTTGTGCGAAATCTGCTGAGGTTCTCAAGCGAGCCACTCCTCCTCGTCTCTCTTGTTGCCTCTCATAACCAGGCCGTCATCTTCGTCGTCCGAGTCCTCCGAGTCCTCCTCTGCTTCTTCGGCCTGCTGCACTTCGTGGTCTGGTTGACGAGCACCGGGAACGTTTGTGGCGCTCGCCGGAACGAACTCCTCCTCAGGCGCTTCTTCCTCATCTTCCATCATCCATGTCATACCGTTGGCTTGTTCTTCCAGGATGAATGCTTCCTGCGCATACTCCTCAAGGCCGCGCGGGCCTTCCCAGAGCGCGTTTGATTGAGCAAGGCAGTTCTCCTCGAGTTCGACGTCGCCAAAGTAAGGAGGCTGTTTCCTAGAATCCTCATGGCCCAAAGAGAAGAGCTTCTCCAACGCCTCCAGCTGTTGGCGGTACCCATTAGGAATCTTAACCTTCAGCTCGATCGGGCCTCGGATGTATTTAACAGGCCGGCCAACACCTCTTGCGAAGACCTCACACGCCTCACGTGGGGTGAGCATCTCCCAAGCCAGAGCGACACGCTTTGTCCGCCACTTGGATACCCCATCTTTGAAAATCTGCAAGATTGCCGGACCGACGTCATGTTCGGCATCAAGCCATGGCAGCTTCACATCCTCGTGGAATGGCGCTTGCCACCGGAAGGAGCCATCCGGCTGGAGCTCCATGCAGAAGAGAGGATACGGCAGGGAGGTGAAGTTGTTGTTGTAGATACCAGTGTAGACAAAAGTCGCTGGCAACTCAATTTTGCGTACGTAGTCCTCGACTTGGTGTTTAGCAGCCCAGAGAGGCAGTGAAGGCCATTCTGAGTTGTACGCAGCGTGATCCGGCATGGAAGAGTAGATGTAGTGGTGGACTCCAGCCTTCTTGGCGGCATCGGCGAGCGCCTTGCCAATCTGGAACTCATCGCCGTAAAAGGTGGTGTTGATGAAAGCCAGCTGGGTTCCGTGGAAGAGATCATTGATCAGATCATGATTCACGCCAACACCGGAGATGGGGCCATTTGAAGTGACATCTCTGTTGTCGGGAGTGGGCTTGTGCCTAGTGTACAACTCTCCAACAAGGACGGTGACGTTGGGGTTAGAATTAACCTCAGTAGCCACTACACCTTCGAGATTCCGCAGTTGAGCGCGGACATGGTAGCCAACCGCGGTGGCGACTCTGATGAAAGAAGCAGCCTGACGACCGCTGGCGTTGATGACGGCAATGGTCTTGTTTGGAGTGGGCATCGGGCGCTTGAAAGGTCGGAAAGTCAACGAGTTGTTTCTTGAAGCCGCCAAAGGAGAGGACTCTGAGTACGACGAGCGCGAATGTTTGTGCGTCCTCACACCGTTGTAGAGTGCTGAGTCGCCGTGATAGTGGTGATTTGAGTGATCTTGTTGGTGGGGCTGCTGGTGTTGTTGCTGCTGTTGCTTGGCGGGACGGATGGGGATCCCGACCCCGTTGAGTTGGGAAGGCATCAGGGTAACCATTTAGAAGGACCCGAGATGAACTGCTTTTGCGGGCGAGAGCAGGAACTGAGAGCAGTAATCGAAGGTTTTGAGTTGTGAAAAGAGGTGGTGCAAGGGCTCGTCGTCAACCCCGCTATTACCCCCAGAGATTGCGCCGAAAGAGAGTGTAAGTGCGGTCTTGGTTTGTGGAGTAGAACTCAGGCACAATGTGATCTGATGGGTGTCCCGAAAACGGCTCGGCAGGTCGCAAAGTCGGGGTTGGGTCGATGGGAATGTTTTAATGAGCAGTCTCAATCATGACAAACCGATACGTATAATCGAGCTTCGAGCTTCGAGCCTCGAGCCTATCGCAGGCCGAAAGGCTATCGCGCAAAAGGGGATGACCGAACGGGCCAAGTGCAGGTCTCTGCGCAGCACCGGCGGCACGCGAGTACAAGAATACAGCAGACAGAAGGGTATAGAGGGTGAGTGAGGGCCAATGTGACGACGACGTGACGGGGCAAGTTCTGGAGAGAATAATTAAATGCAGTTGCGGTGGTTCCTGGAACTGGACTCGAACCAGAATGATTCAAGAACCCTGAGGGGTCGGCTGAGAGGAATGACGAGACAGATAGCAAACGCCGTTATCAAAGTGAGCTCCTCTTTTGGTCGATGGCGGGGTTTACCCCGGCAAACAGGCTGGCTATGGCCAAGCTTGCAGATGCAGACGCAGCCCGGCAAGATGGGCGTAAGCCTGTCTAGACAGAAGGTCGATCAAAGATCTGGGGAATGAATGGATAAACACTAGACTGCGTCCGTCAACGGAGGCGGCGAGAGTGGTGTCTGTCCGGGCTGAAAGGGGATGAGCGCGTGCTCGAGTAAGTGACTTGATCGTGAGAGGGTTGCCGTTACTGATAAGGAAGATCCGGAGCGAGAGGGATATCTCGAAGACTGTCGCACGCAGTCTCGTATTTGAGCGGTTGTTCCTGAGATAAGTGCAAGTTATTGGCCGTTGGCAGCTGCAGAAGCTGTAGAATGGTGGAGGGGCGTTTAATAAATGAGATGAGGCACCTGCGAGGTGTGTAGATAGACACGAGCGTAGGCGTGTGGCTGAGAAGTGAGGTGGTAGATCAGTGCGCGAATGTTGAGTGAGAACAACGTCGGGTGAGGTGGCGTGTGTGAGGTGTGTGAGTCCCCTGTCGGTCTCAGTCAAGTGAGCAACGTGCTGTCAGTCGAGTTGCCTAGTCAGGCCAGTTTCGAAAGGGTGATGAGGGTGTGCGTGCTTCTTGGACTTCTTGTCGTCGTTGGACTGTCCACCGATAGCCTGCGTCTGAGGGCTCACAGCGTGAGGAATTGTCTAATCTGCCCAATCGGAGGAAAAACAGGCTGGCCGTGCCCCGTATGCGCGGCGAGCGTCACTGGCTGAATTGCCTCGTGGGCTGGCGGTTCGGGATGAGTCGCTGGGCTAGATGGCCGGGCAGACTGGGACTTTCGGCGTGGAGATCCGATGCGAAGCTGACCTTTTTCGGGGGATTTCGCAGCAGCGGTGTATGGGTTGGAAGGTATCTCCTTCTCGAATGAGGACCGTTGTTTACGCGAACGACGAAGGAGGCAGAAGAAAGATCCACGGTGGGTATCGGGATCTTGGGCTGTGTGCTGCGGTGCTGCGATGCTGCGGTGCCGCGGTGGCCTTCTTGTTATGTCGTTGAGCGGCTCTTTTGCCTGCAGATGGCAGGGAATTTTCTGCAGTGTGCTCGCAGGTATGGATGGGGTCTGCTTATGTGAAGTCGAACCTTACACAATGGAGAGAGTCGGGCGGTTTTGAACAGGACTGGGCCCAATACAGATGGAGATTACTCCAAATCGTTCTGGGTAAAGCAGAAGGGGGAGAAGACCGGATGACCTCCGTTGAGGAGAGATATCAAAGCTTTTGATACCGGTCCTAGTCAGTCCGTGTGTTGATTTGACCAACTGGAAACGGACAAGGGTTGTCCCGTTGTTCTGGACCGTGCTGTGGTGAGTTGGCTGGAAGACAACGAAACGAACAGAAGGCGAGGTGTGAGTTGGAAGAGGATGAGGGTGGTTGAGCGAAGACAGTGAAGTCAAAGAGTGTAAGGAGGATAAATTCGGAATGATGAGTAAGAGACGAGGGAATCAGAGGGGAAGGGGACGTGTAAGAGTGGGAAAGTGCGGATGAGATGGGATTTGGTGGTTTGGAGCCAATTGACAGTGACAGGGTCAATGGTTAGGTCCAAGTTCCTAGTCAGGACAACAATGGAAGTGAAGGATGGAAGCGAAGGACGGCCGTTTAGGATAACTGGGGAGGTGCAACAGGAGAAGCAGAGACGAAAGTAAATTCAGCTTTGAGCTATGGATACATGGATTTGTATTTTAATTATTCAGAATCTGGATCTGGTGGTCAGGGCACGCACAGCGCGGGCTGTTTTTGCATGGAGAGTTAGCCTTGGGACCCTTTTCTGTTAATAATTGAATCCCTTCGCCGGCGGCCACGGCCACCACAAGCACGAGCACGAGCACGAGCACGAGCACGAGGAGCGAGGCCTGGACGAGGGTTGGAGAGTTGAGTTTGAGCACGTTGCGTTTTTCCCGCCGTCTGTGATGCAAGCGCAGTAACGACGGGGTCCCATCGAGCGGAAACGCCAGCCATCATCCATCACTCAACCCATCCGTACGCAGTACGTCCATCGTATGGGGCCGCAACACGGAAGCACGTCCGTCTTGCTGGCTGGCCAAGGATGACGGGGACGGGAGAGCAGGGATATTGGAAGGGAGCATGGCGGGACGAGAGATGGAAACTCGCCAAAACTCAACTCGTCAGAGACTCAGAGACTGACGAGGTACTTCAGTACTTCAGTAATAACCTCAGTGCAGGAGGCAAGAATAGGATTGGTGATGAGGTAGGAGAATCGAGTAAGAAAAGGACGGGGGGATAATGGAAGCGTGAGTGGTGCAATCGACGGATACCTCGACCGGTGCTATGTCGCAGCAAGAGCACGTGTACCTTCGCCGTGTCGCCGTCCCGCCGAACCTAACTCTAGCTACCTAAGGTAAGGTACCTAAAGTAAGCTAAGGTGGTAAGGTAGGCACTACTTGCTCACTGAATCGAGCGGTGCATCAATGCCTTCCCCCCCTCTCGAACGCTAACCTCACAGCCCCTCCTCCTTTCCATAAGCTAGGTAAGGGCTGGGCACGGTAGATACTTGGACCTACCTCACAATCCCCGCGATGTCGATGAGGATTTTTGTGCCTCTCAGATCAAGTTACTGGGGCATCCCCAGGGCCCCATCAACTGAGGTGGTACTTATTACCTTACTTCAGTACCTACCTTAGCTGGTAGTTTTCTCTCTCAAATCTTCCAGGTTCCCGCCGTATCCAGATGTGTCCAAGGTTGGGCTTATTATGTAAGAGATTAACTCCTGTTGGCTGGAGCTTTCTCTTACCCAGTTGCTCTTACCTACAGAGAAACGCTGTTAAGCCTCTGCTCTGGAGCCATGGGTCAGCTGCTCATTTGTCACCGGTTCTTCTACGTGCATTGCTGCTGCTTCAGAAAAATTTTCCTTATCTCTGCTGAAATCTTTTTTTTCTTTCTTCCATAATCCATTGACACCCTGTACCCTGTACCCTTCCCTTCCCTTCTCTTCCACTTCGCTTGCAAGGCTGGCCTGCTTGTGTGTTCCCCGCTACCTGCTAATATGTGCCTACTCTGCTCTGACACAACCGATGTCAACCAACCCATCCCCGAGCATCGGTTACTTCGCCCAACAAAATCCTGTAGACTCGGGAACCCGTGAGGATGTTACGGCCAACTCTCCAACATACTTGCGCCATCTTGCACACAACACCACAGAACAACGCAATAACCAACTCGGCTCTCCGTTTGTGCACCGACGACTCGACGAGTACTGGTCATCGCGAACTATAGCGTCTCGACCTATCGTCACTTCATCACAGCTGACTGAGTCATCCGCCCATCGTCTATCACCACTCTTAATGATGCAGCCATCTCATCGACACTCAACTTCTTCGCTCAGCCCAGATAAGGCACGCCGGACACCTTGATGACCTCCAAAACTCACCACCCATCTCGCCAAGAGCACGGCGCACCGGGTCATTTGGTTTAATCACCACTTCGTATCGCGCCGGCCAACCCCCGGCGCAAATCAGGGTCTCCACACGACGCACTATGATGATATCCATTGGCCTGTCGTTGGTGATCGGTGTCCAACCCGATGTCTCAATCCCTCCGAAGCGTGTGCAAACTTTTTTCTGGCAATACGCTCCACATACCAAAAACGTGATGTACAGAAATCTGCGCTGCCCGCGCCTCAATGCCTCCGACATACGGTCCCTACGGATACCATTCGTATATATTACGACGGCACGGAAATACGTTAATGTCGTGGCTCAAGACCTAATCGCGCAGCAGACGTTGAGTTCGTCCTGACAGTCGGTTCTGGCCGCCGCCCGTGGGGAGTGGTTCTTGCTGTACCTACATATGGAAAGCATGAACCCCCCAAGACAGCCAGACGTCAGGCTCTCAGTTAGAACATGCACCGAGGAATCGCAATCCTGGGTCTCGATGGGGAAATTCAAGGCAAAGGCAAATCGGGCACAACACAATCTCGCGACATAACGAGAACGAACGCCATGCCTAGCCTCATTCTGCATGTCTTAATTAGCTTCTCGGTATATTGTTAGTGTCACCCTCGCACCAGCTCCGCCTGTTCTGTGTTGAGGTCCCTTCGTGCACATTGGCTAAGAGGACTCAAGCTCTCGTCCACATCAGGGCCTTCCAAACGCATCGTCGATTCGCCACATTTGCCTCGCGCAACTGCGCCATTGGTCGCGGTAACACCGTCGTCGCAGGCAAATATGCCAACAAGCTGTGCTACGTGCAACTATGACGGATGAGGATGGAAAGGGGCAACAGCTGCGTTCAAGGCTTGAGACATGCGTACCACAGGCTTCGCCTGCCTCGACAGCTTGATGTAGACGACTGTCCCACGAGTCGATTCCCATGGATGTTGCATGGCCAGTGGGCTACTGCAATAGGTATCCAAACGCAATCCAGCGGGTGATCCTGAACGCGGGCAGTACCGCAATGCTGAAAGCCTAGACGCGTAGCTGCTGCGACCGTTCTTCCACACGGCGAACCTCATCGATCCGGCCCGCCCCCTTGGGACGATAGGAGACCACTTCCCTCAATCCCATGTCGTGCGCGTGAGCGTGCCCAGGCGGTAAGACAAGGCGAAATGGAAGCTGGCGGACAAAAGATCAAACCCGGCTAATAATGGGAAGGGGTCTAGCATATCTGTAATCGGATTGACAAAGATAAAAGTCAAAAGCTCGGGCAACAAGGCGCCAATTGCGTTTCAATGCATCGCGCAATGCCAACCTAGCTAGCACCGCATTCTTTTCATTACGTACAAATGGAGCCAGCCCAACGTCTAAACCGTCCTCCATGCCGTCATCCATCTACTCAGAACCTCAGATGGCGCTCCATCTGCTCATAAGCCTATTTGTCCCCCTCCCGTCGGCGTGGACATCTCCGCGGAGGAACCTGGCAGTCATCAAAAGACAGCGAACATTTTTGTGTCGTCGAGCTGCGTTTTTATGTTTCACAGGAAGACGATTTGTTGTTGTCCAACCCTCCGTCACCGCTGTTCGTCTACCTCAGCTCGCGAAGAGGAGGGAGTACCTTACTGTATACAGTAGGAGCACCCACACAGCTCCTGCTCGCTGCTACTCCGCACACTGGTCTACCTACCTTAATGCAAACAGCCCCGCTTCGCTGCCGCCGGTTTGCGGATTTGCGGGGAAGATGGTCCATGCCTCGTAGGGCACTGTCGCAACCCAGCTTTTTGATGCCGATCGTCGCACCGTCCCTCTACAAGACACCAACATTGATGCGGACGACGCGACAAGACGCATGGCGTGGAGGGCGACAGACGCCGGGACAAATGCAAGCCGCCGAATCCCCCTCGTGCTCACCGTCTACGGTCTTTGCCGCTCAAAACGCCCCTTCGCCGCCGGCCATTCCACCACAGGTGGCCCACCGGCTTTGGCTTTTACGTCACAGTTTCGGCCCTGTCCTGTTCGTTGACCCTACTCCTCACCGAGAGCAAACAGAGCAAACGTCTCGGCGCATGGAGGATGGCCGCCGCTGCTGCCGCAGCCTTCGTGCGTCGAAACGAGGCCCAAAGGAGAAAGAAAATCCGGGGTCACGATGTCAATTGCTATCCAAATGCCCTCGTAACAGCTTTCAAGTCACCTGAGCAGACTAATTTTGATCCCTGCTTGCTAGTCCGGTAGTCAGGCCTGTGCCTAGTGCCTACACACAACAGTTTCCCCCACGGGCCCATCGTCGTTGTGGACACCGATATCGCGAGTTGAGGGGATTCAAAGGTTCCTAGCATGTAGTTTCCCACCCGGTCAAATTTTTATTCTCGCTAGGTCCGAAAGAACGGCTTGAGGCCCAGAGCTCGCGGAGCCGCAGCCATCCACATGCGCTCGTTCTAGGCCAACGTCCTGCGCGCGCATACATACAATATGCCTGACCTGAATTCAGCTGCATCGGCTGCCGAGCCGCCCTGGCAGCCGCATATGGCCTGTGTGGAATAAAATATGCACACCCTTGCAGCTCATTATAGAAAACGGGATAGAACGGCGTCCGAGCCGATCCCTTCTCAACCTTGTTGTCCCAGGTTCGACTCCCACGCTCCGGTTGCCGAGAAGTCGAAAGCGTTCGGCATCGGTCCGCGGTCAAACCACGCCGGCTGGACCGCCTCGAAGTCGCCGATGGGGTAATTGTTGGTTTGAGCCATGATGTTGTCAAAGTAACGCTATGCAGGTCAGACGTAAGTCTTCACAACTGCGGTGGCGGATGAAGGCTTACCCAGTCCATCTCGTTGCCAACCTCAATCCACCCTCGGTCGAGCCCATTATCGCCTGAACCCAAGCCCGGACCGCCAAGGTCCAGAGGCTGGAAGTGATCTGTCAAGCTCGAAGGGAACGACGCCGCGTCTATGACATTGTCAGTAATGTAAGCACACGTGAGTACAACGGGGACTCGTACCATTGATGGACAGTTTTGTGAGAAGCTGCGCATCGTGACTCGACACCGTCTGTGAAGTCCCCTTACTCCGCCGCGCGGAACCCGACGCCCGCGACCCATCCTCCTTCGGCGGCGAGTTGGGCGGCGAACCGAGCTTGTTCAACATGGTCTCCAATATCTCGGCTGTCTTCTTGATCTCGGGCACTTCCAGAGCGATGCTGACCCAGACACTGTAGGACCGCTGCAGCAGGTGGAGCAAGTGCTCCCTCGTCGGTCGCGGGCTGATCTTGTCTATCCACTCGTGCTCGCCGTCCGTCTCATCCCAGAACTGCTCGTTGCCGGCAGCCAAGTAGAGTACGCACGCGGCCAGCAGGAAATCGTGCACGGCCAGCGACGAGACGAACCACCCGTTCTGCGAGAGCATGTTGCCCGGCCGGCACGCGTGCCATATGGTGTTCTGGAACTCGAGCTGGACCATCGCACCCTCAAGGCACTGCCGCCGCGAGTAGTCGTGCTCCTTCCTCGCCACGGACTCCAGCAGGAACCGCCGGTGCAGGACGCACCGCGCCTTGTTGTACAGCGACGCCAGCCCGAACCGCTGGATGACCTGCATGGGGGGCGTCGTCACGCACTGCTCCAGCGGCTTCACCATCATGAAGGGCGGGACCGCGCGCCACGCCTCATGCAGCAGGCCGTCGATGCGCATCACCTCACCGTACGGCGGCGGCGTCAGCAGGTGCGCCTGCCGAGCGACCTGGCCGAACACCCGCATCAGCCCGGACTTGATGATCGGATACGTCATCTCGGTGTAGTCGGTCATCGGCCGCGGAGGGGGCAGCTCGGTGGTGTCAACGCCAAAGTCCTCGTCGACCAGGTTCCGGGGGAGCTCGACGTCTCTGTCGATGCCGTTCAGCATGCTTGGCAGACCCATGTGGAAGGAGACCAGGAGGTCGAGCTGGACCGCCATGTTCCACATCCGCCGACGCATCTCGCCGTCGAAGGCCGACACGTTGGCCAGCTTGGAGGGTTCACGGTGAAAGCCCATCTTGAGGAGGAGGCGGAGGCAGACCGAGGACAGGACGTAGCAGTTCATCTGGGCGGCGCGGGAGATGATGAACTCTGCTTCGACGTAGAGAATGAAGGGCGGGATGGTGGCGATCGTGGGCTGGGTGTATTTTCCCCAGACGAGACACCAGGCGGCTGCCGCGCGGAAGACCTTGAAGCGGTCCATGGCTTGTAGGGGAGAGTCATTGATGAGCTCGTGCGGGGCGAGGAAGGTTGAGTAGAAGACGCCTAAGGACATGATCATGAAGAGGAGCGCGAGCCAGTGGAGTGAGATGTCTGAGGCGTTTTCCCAGAATTCGGCATACTGTGGAGTCTGATTAATTCATGTTCAGAGGCGGGTGGAACAGGACTGAAGACGACTGACTTGTTTTACAAAGGTTGGTCTGTGAACGATGTCTGGTGTTCTCAATATTGGTTAGATATACAATTGGAAAGGGGTTGCAAAGAGCTCTTTTCTTATGTTGTGAGGGGCTGTTGGAAGAGAAGTATCGCATGACGAGGCGATCTACAACCTTCTTCTCAGGGATGAGTCTCATTAAATCCTCGCGGTTCCGAGGCAGATTCTTGGAGAAGAGGAGGATATCAGGCGACTCGAGTTCATCCAGCTGATCGGGGCTGTCGTCGTTTCCCCAGTCCCCGTCAACCTCGGGCTCCTCGAAATAGCTTTTCATATCCTCAATCTGAAGTCTATTAGTACCACCAGACCGCTCGTGGGATTTACAAGACCTAGGCTCACGGCAAAACAACTCACATCCTCAAGAATGGCCATGAAATGCGTGGCCCCGACATACGTCGTCCCCCTCTCCCCCTGCGCGATCTGACCACCCGGTTGCGCGACGCTTTCGTCTCTCGACGGCACCATCGCCGCCACGGCCGGCGGGAGCGAGCCGCCCTCGTCCATCATGGTCCTGACCATGCCCTCCAGCCGCTTCAACCGCGCCGCCATGCCCTTGGCCGGCTTCGGTTTCTCGCGTTTCGGGGCGTAGACGCAGCTCTCGGGACGAGATTTTTTGAGGCACTGGCCGCAAGGCTCCGAGCGGTCGCATTTTAGCTTTGACGTGCGGCAGGGACCGCAGGAGAGGAGCACACGGGAGCGCTTGGCGGCGGTGGTGCCGTTTCCGTTACCGTTACCGTTACCGATCTGCGGAGCGGGTCCGCTTTCGCCGGTACTGCCGCTGGTTTTGGGACCGGTACTAGGACCGTGGGGACTAGGTTCTGGGTCCATTTTGGGAGGGGACTTCTTTCTGGGGATTCTATCACCGGGGTCTGGCAGGTTGGGTGATGATGGGGGTTGGGGCCCAGGGGGTTAATGAGAGCGGGAGATGAGGTCCCGGCGCCGCATTAAGGTTTTCGGTGCCGGTTTTTTTGAACGTCTTCCGCTCGCCGGTTCTTGCGGAGGGGGCCGGAAGGGGGCGGTCACGTAAAGAAAACTGCGGGAATGCGGGTAGATGAGATTGTGTGTCTGGAGGGGGTTTCAGATAAGGCGAAAACGGGAGGAGTAATAATTGAATGGGTTTCTGCGTCTCTTCGATTTGACGGATTCCTCCAGACTAGGCGACGGCGCCATCCGTCACATGCGGAGATAGCAGGTTGTTAACGCCGAATACATATTGTCTTGGTTTCTGAACCGTCCCGCCAGTGGCAGTCATAGTTTGGTTTTTCTTCATTTTTGGCCCAGGAACAGGAAAAACACAATCCGGGGCCCCTTCTGCCATGGCCCTAATGTTTGTAAGCGCTCGTCTGGACAAACGATGCCTGTGTTGAGAGTGGCGGAGCTGGGTCGAAAAACATGACGACCGACTGGACCGACCACTCGTGTCCGACACATAATAAAGACATCCCAAATGAATCCATCGAATCTTGTTTTCCCTTGTTTCTCCGAGTATCATCTCGAACGCGGACGCAATGACCGTGTTGTATTACTCCGCACCCGGCAACCTCTCGATCACGTACTTTCCGCGAGCACACTTCAAGATCTGTGTCGAAGCTTAGCATTTGAAATCGATACGAAGAAAACAATGGTGATTCCTCCTACCGGTACACCCGGAACTTTTCTTAGCCTCTGCTGTAGTCCTCTATCGTTGGTCGCCACGATGTAGATCCTGTCCTTGCTGACCCTGTCAAAAATACAGTCGTCTCCGTAGTTCTAGGGAGGTACTTAGTTAGCTTGATTGTCCTAGTGGTCGGTATGGACTATGCTTACTCCCTTATGGTTACACTTCAGTCTCGTCCACCTCTCATCTCGCGAAATTCGCAGAGGAATGCGAAACTTTGGGCCAAGCTTCTCTAATTCCGCCTAGAACTTGTAAGTAAAGAGAAATCCGCAAGAACTTTACAGAGAGAAGACATACCATGATACAGTCCGTAATGATTGGTTGACACGTCGCTATCAAGTATCAGTCCTGTTCCCCGACAGTCTATACAAGTACCTACCGTATAGACAGTCCATCATTGTCTCCAACAGGTCCAATTTCATTTGAACGGTTCTGTTAAGGAATGACGTGTCCAAAAGCACGCTATAGGGTGGAATTAAAGCCTCATTACTGTGATAGAACATATGGGAGGGTACTTGAGGAATCTCGCGAACGAGAGTCTCGCCGTCAGGTCCTCCGCGCGCCTTCTTCGCCTTTGCGACGGCATCTTCGGCTTTCTTCAGGTTCTCCCTGCGTCTGGCATCGTTTTTTCCGATTATTCGCTTGACCTGTACAAGAGAGGCGTAAGTCCGTCAGCACTGTGATCTTGTGATCTTGTGATATCGTGATGTCGCGATGTTGAAGTGCGGCAATCAGGATTCTTATCGATAAGGTTTCTGGCCGATATCCCGCATGGAACTGCGTCTCGGGAATAAAACTCACCTCGGCGAACTTTCTCGTCTTCTTCTGAACACCCATTGTATGCTGCGACCGTAGGGCGGCGAATGCGACAGTCTGGTATGTGGTGTTGAATAAATTTTGGCGAGGCTGCGAAAGGCTGTCGGTCTGAAGTTGCTAGTACGCAATTGGACTAAGCTTGCCTGAAAAAAAAAAAGAAGAAAAAAAAGTTGAGCAAGAGCTGAGGTCTGTGCGCTCCCAGGTGATGGCGCCCTTTTTTAACATTGGGTGGGGCCTAATCCCTGCCAGTGACAGTCCACCTCAGAGAACCGGACACTGGCCGTCGGAAATCGCGACCCCTCGGCGCCGCCCTCCCAGCCATCTATTACAAGTTTTACTTTGGCCTGCAACCGCAGTATAACAGAATCATTAAAATGGATTGTGTTACGTTCTTCCCACTTCTTGAGACCATCGTATCGCTTGATCTCGCCGGTGCCAGACGGACCAACACAGCCGGAATGAGGGGGCAATGAGACTCTCAGGGACTGGCGGTCCGAATGACAGGGGCCTCTTGGGCGCTCTAGCGTTATTACTTCACCCGAGAACCCATACTTTCGATACCAGCGTCAGACTTATTGGCGCGGTGCCTTGCAGTAGGGCTTCCGTGCAAGTCCCGTGTGGTTTGCGCCTCATGACCCGACAACCCGATGAATGTTTGATATTTTCTTGGTGAATCATTGTGGGATACCGATACGGCGATGGGGAGATGGGGGACCTGCCTGTGGAGGCCGACTGGCCATCATTCGCTTTCCCGCCAGTGGTTTGCCCGTTTCAGCGACCCGTCAGTTCATGGCCCGGTTTTCACGAGGAAATCCGAAGATCTTTCACCGTCGGGTAGGCTTCTGCCAGGTACACTACGCAGAGTGCTTACCCCAGACGAGGGCTCGTGTCGAGCGATGGAGCCCATGGAATGCAGCCACTGCAGCGCATGCTGAGGGGCCGTTTTAGTGTCCAGGTGGGATCAACGCCTGGTACACTAGGTAGGCGATACGAGCGTCATCAAGACCAGCCAAAGACAGTGCTCTTCTTTAAGCATACTGTCTGATTTCCCCAAGATATGCAGGCCTTGCAGCCAGTGGACATGCCTTGCATACGTCCCTGCACTGTGAATGCATGCCTCTGGCCAAGTAATTGCGCGGGGAAAAAAAAAAAAAAGAGAATAAACAACCCGCAGAACACAACCGCACATCAGACCCTTCGCGACAGGGGAAGACCCTTCCTCCTTTTTCCCCCAGGCTGCTTCCCTGCTACCTGACCCGCTGTTACTTACCCTCTCCCTCCCCATCACGCACCATCCCTCCCTGTCCTCCTTCCTCATCCCTCTCCCTCCAGTGTCCGCAGCTCCCGAAGCCGCCCACTCAGCCAAATATTCCGCCGGCTATTGCAATGTTCTAGCCCATGACAGAGCCCTTCTATCCTTTATCATCTTTGGTGTTCGCTCTGCTCCGCGATTCCCACGATACCATCGTTCCATTCAGCCGCCAACTTCGATTCATAGCGCCTAGTCGGACGAATCGAACCAAGCATATTGCAACTTCCGACCCAATCACGAAGACCAAGGCTGAAGGCTGCTATTTTCTACCGCCGGGTAACGAACACAGCCACACACCCAACCCTCCTTCGTCCACCATTAGGCTGGGCCGACTTGATCGCCAGTTCACGAGAATTATCCCTCCGCATCAGCGCTTCGATTTCGCAACGGTTTGGTATTGAGAGAAAAGAAAAACGACGACGGCCTTGGATATAATTGGGCTTCACGAACCGACGACGATGGCTTCTTCCCGCACTTCGCTGAAGCGCACGCTTCTCCTGTCCACCTTTGCAGCCCTCTCGCTGTTTACCGCAACGGGCCTCGCTCAAGACAACACCAGTGGAGGAAATGTAGCGACCACCGCCCAAACATCGCAGGCCGCGGCTACTACCGAGAAAACCACCGACACCGACACCCCGACTCGCACTACCCACGACGCAGTCTCCATCACGAACACTGGCAATGTCGAGACAACCGCCGAGACCTTCTCCGCCCCGAGAATCACCGGAGGCACCACAGCATCCTCAGGAGATGTGCTGACCGGTTTCCCGTCGCTCACCAACCAGCCCCTCACGACAACCTACCCTCCCCCAACAGTCCCGCCGACGAACAATGCTCCCTTCATGCACCGATCGAGCGCTCCTCAGGGAACCGTCTTCATCGCAGTCGGTGCCATTCTCGGCGCTTTCGGTCTCGGTATCTTGATCTGGCGCGGCATCGTCGCCTGCCTGCTGCATCGCTCTGTCGCTCGTGCAGCCAACGCCCAGCACATTGCCAATGACAAGGCTAGCTTCCCCGCTCCTCCTGCCCAGTTCTACAAGTATACCGATCAAGAATCTACTCCGTCTCTGGTTGCGAATGGACGCGGTGTTCGTAGGACACAGCGCGGTCCCATTCCCTCTGCAACCCCGAGCCAGTCAAACCTATTCTTCTCGCCCACGGCGGCTGGCGGCGGCGGCGGAGGCAACAACCGCGACAGTGTCCGTGACTCGCGTTTCCTGCCCTCCGGATTCTACGCTGCCGGCACGTCTTCTCCCAACCACGCTCATGGTCACTCAATAAGCTTGACAAACCTTCGGCCCGACTCTCGCGGCCAGTACGGTGGAATGGCGTCGCGCAACACCATGAGAGAATCTACACCCCCCGAATCGCCTTCTTTCGGGGCGAGACGTGATCTAAGCACGAGCTCAGTCAACCTGGCTGCGGCCCCCGGCAACGGTCAAAGAGCGCCCAGCGCATACCTCGAGGACCTGCTCGACGAAAACCCCAATGCCTTCCCGCCGGCCCACCCCGGATCGCGGAACGTCAACAACAACTCTCCCGGCGGGCGGTTCTAGTGGGAATAGCATTGTGGTTTCTTTACGTGACGTCTGGGGAAGCGATTCCCGCCGCTTCATATGAAAAGGTGTTATTCATTGCTTGGGATTCTAATGAGGCACAACTACGGCGTCAGGGGTATGTGCATGCACACTTTTTGGTTTCAGAACGACATACTTATGTTTAATTCTCGACGGACGTGTTCCTGCACGGGCTAGGTTTCCTACAGTCTGGTGGAAAACGGTCAAGAAGCAAGCCGGATGCCCTGATCGGGCACCGCGCGGGGGCGGTATTTTAATGGTTTCCTGTCTGTCCTGCACACTCAAACAGGCGCCGGAGCATTGGGCTTGGAGTCAAGGTGGTGACAGTCCACTATGGGCACTTTGCTTATCGTTTTTCGTTTCTCGTTTCTTGCGCATTGCTAGTACATAACGTTCCCATTGAATGAGCAAAATCGTCCCAACAACCAAGGCAGTTCTTGTGTAATTGACTCTTACAATACCTATGCAAATACCATTGTAGCCAACCTGACGCCCAAGCTGATGTTAGCCAGGGCAATGTCGTTGCTCGAGCCTCCGAAAGCATGCATCCTACCATCATCAAAGCTCACATAGACTTTTTCCCGTCCGAACATCGTCGTCCCTGGCAACTACCCGAGGGATGGAAAACTCTACTTCGGTATCAAACCGCCCCCGCGGGGCAGAGACAAAAGGAAAAGTCAATTAATTAGAGTTTTGGACAAGCAGACTGCGGACTCGGAATCCGCAACATCCGGACCGAAGTCCGGAGGGATCCAGGTTTACCCCTTTTATTTTTATTTTTAATAAATATTCTTCTCGTCTTCCTTGACCTTCCCAATGTCAATAATCCGTCCAGCGATCTCTCTAGCGTGCTCTTCTGTTTTGCCGTCTATGGTACGCGTGGCAAGTTTGTCGCTTATTTTGGCGAGGCGTGCAAGCTTACACCGCATGCCTTTTTTTTTTTTTTTTTCCCCTTTTTCCCCCCCCTGGCAAAGTGGTTTTTGTCTTTGATACTCATCCAACCCGCTGGATCTTGTACCACCGTAGGTGAGTTCAGGTGCGATGCCAGATGTAACACTCTTGCGATTTGTGCTGCTGCTGCTGCTGCTATGCTTTGGTTCGTGAGGCAAGTATATGGCGCGAACCATGCTGGGCATCTACCCGAGACAATGTGTACACAACGATGATGCATCTTCGGATCTAAGCGAAACGGTACCGTCTCTTTTTCCCCTTGTTTGGAGCTTTTGGTCTAACTTGTATAACGCGATGGTGCAATATGCAAACTTTCTGCAGCCCACCATCAGACTCGGTTCGAGAGTCGTCGGGTGTGGGCGTTGTTATGGGTAGGCGTTGTTATGGGTATTAATACGCTGCTAACGGCATATAAGACGCTGTGAAACCCACGATTACTATCTTTATGCACTCTTTCCTACTTATCTCCCCAGTCAATCAACGCGATCTTTCTGAATCAAAGATTTGACTGGCTGTCTTCATCAGCGGGGATGGTGACGATGCTAGAACTCAAGCCAGTCGACTCGACTCGCCAACCTGGTCCTTCAACCCCATCTCCTCACTCGCGCCACGGATATCCTCGAGACGAATGCCGCTGCGGTCGCACATGCCCCTGAAGATGCCGCCCTCGCGCTGCCACAGCGCGAGAGGGGTGTCGAGCTCGGCGATGCGGCCGGCGTCCATGACGCAGATGCGGTCATAGCCGATGATTGTGCGCAGGCGGTGGGCGATGCAGAGCAGGGTGCGGCCGCGGAAGCTGGTGGCGATTGTGTTTTGGATCTTGTCGTCCGTCTCCATGTCGACGGAGGAGGTGGCCTCGTCGCAGACGATGATGCGGCTGCCGCGGACGAGCGCGCGCGCGAGAGCCATGAGCTGGCGCTGGCCGAGGGAGAAGTTGAGGCCGTCCTCCTCGACGACGGAGTCGAGATGGATCCTGGACGGGTCCTGCTTGGAGCGCGGGTCGTCCAGGTTGAAGTCGGGGGGGACCAGGTCTGCCTGGCGCAGGGCGGACCAGAGCTCGAGGTCGGTGTGCTCGCTGAACGGGTCCAGGTTGGAGCGGACGGTGCCGCGGAAGAGGGTCGGGTCTTGCGGGATGATGGCGAGGCGCGAGCGCAGGTCGTGGAGGCCAATGGTGGAGATGTCGACGCCGTCGATTTTGATATGTCCGCCGGAGAGCTCGACGAGGCGGAAAAGGGTCGACATGATGGACGACTTGCCGGCGCCCGTGCGGCCTACGATGCCTACGCGTTCACCGCCGCGTACGTGGATCGAGAGACCTGACAGGACGAGGGGAAGGTTGGCACGGTAGCGCATCTCGACGTTGTCGAAGATGATCTCGCCCTTTTCTGGCCATGAGGGACGCACTTCGATCGTGTGCAGGGGTGCCTCCTCCTCGAGCTGGGTGCCGTAGTACTGAATGCGTTCTACGGCGTTCATGCCGTTCTCAACCTCGGCGAGCTGGCGTACTGCGAATTGGATCATTTGCACGATACCCAGTATATAACTGAGGACCAAACCACCGATGCTTGGAGGCACGCTGAACCTGGACGTCACGACGAGGATGCCAACGGTGAAGACGAGAAGGTTGCCGATGAGATCGAGACGCGTCGAGAGCCACCGCTGGTTGGAGAAGGTCAGGTAGTACGCAGCGTTCATTTCGTCGATGGATTTACGGAGGTCGGCGATGAAGTGTGATTTGAGGCCGTAAGCTCGAATGCTGGCGACACCACTCAGACCCTCACCGAACTTGGCGAACACAGTTGACCGGAGGACCGACTCGAAACGCTTGACCTCGCGAGCTGATGCGCGGTAATAGGAAGAGGCTAGGACGAAGAATACCAACAAAGGGCCAAGGGCGATCGCGAAGTAGTGGAAGAAGGCGATGATCAGGGCAAAGACGGAGATGATCATGGCCAGCGTGAAGAAGTACATCCTCATTGCGTCCGCGAGGTTATTGTCCATTACGTCGACGTCTCTGGAAAATCGGTTGGTGATACGACCAAGCGGAGTCGTATCGAAGAACGACATCGGCGCACGTAGGACTCGGGTTACGGCCTGTCGCAACATCACTTTGCTGGACTTGGTGCCCAAGATGGACAAGAGCAGGGAGAAGATGAACATGAGAAGCGCCTGAAGCGCACCGAGACCGGCGTACACGCCGATGTACTGGGCATCCGAGAGAGGGTACTTTTTGCTCGTCCAGTACGAAAGCCAAAGACTCGTCATGAGATTGGCTCCCTGGGAGAGAAGGAGTAAACCGATGAGGAACGGCGCATTGAGGATGTTGCCAGAAGCGCGGATGTAGTCGCCGTACACTTTCCAGGGGACACTGGAAACGGCCCGCTCTTCTTGTTGCATGAGGGCAGCACCCTTCTTATTCTTCTTCTTGTCCTCACTTGGCGCCTCATTCAAGTTGGTTGGGGCAATCTCATCCTTCTTCTCTTCCACGACGGTTGTCTCTAACAGTTGCTGGAAACCACGATGGTCTCGCATCAGATTATCGAATGTGTCGATGGCTTGGATTTTGCCGCCCTCCATCCAGATGACTCTGTCGCATCGGTTGAGGACCCAGAGCTGGTGGGTTGCTAGGATTCTGCATTTACCCTTCAGGAGACCAAGAATAGCGTTGTCAAAGA
Source organism: Colletotrichum neosansevieriae (assembly GCA_036785495.1). Taxonomy (NCBI): domain Eukaryota; kingdom Fungi; phylum Ascomycota; class Sordariomycetes; order Glomerellales; family Glomerellaceae; genus Colletotrichum; species Colletotrichum neosansevieriae. Next base: position 26,643 of record JAVHLV010000307.1, read on the forward strand.
TGTGGCGTCCGACGTGAGCATCAACCGCGCTCAACGGATCGTCCATGAGCACGACATCAGAATCAAAGTAGATTGCTCTGGCGATGTTCAACCGTTGCTTCTGACCGCCGGAGATGGTAATACCTCTCTCCCCGATTTCAGTCAAGTCGCCGTTGGGGAGCATCGCGAGGTCGGGTCGGAGAGCACAGCTGGTTTAGGTCAGTACAGGTGAGTTTTGAGGGTTAAGACCAACTTACGCATTGATAACCTCCTGGTACCAGGCCTTATCCATATCCTTGCCGAAGAGGATATTTTCTCGTACCGAGGCGTTCTGAATCCATGCGTACTGAGGGCAAAAGGCTCTGGAAGCTCCAAGCACAACTTCACCGGAAGTCTTTCTCATGTCGCCTGCAAGTGCGGCGAGCAGCGACGTCTTTCCGCTGCCGACCGAGCCAATGACCGCCACCAGCTCATCCCTCTTGATCTCAAAGCTGAGGTCGTGCAATTTGAACGGCTCGCGTTCCTCTTCAACAAGGGTACTCGCGCCATCTCCGGTGCTGTTGCCAGACGAGGATGCTGGCTCATCCGGTTTCGAAGCATCCTTTGGTGGCGTCGGCTGCGCTGGCCCTTTCTTACCTCTCTTCCCAGCAACTGTCTTCTCCGACTCTTGCGTCGGGGTCCGCTCCCAAGTAAAGCTGCTTTGGTGCATCTCCAACGCATTCTCTCCTTCTGGCCTATACACCACATCCTCCTCCTGCTCCTCGGCCAGCATGAATTCCTGAATACGTTTCAAAGATGACCAGGCATCGACTACCTGCCCAAGGACCAACGGAAGCAAGTTGAGCGGGAGACGGAGACCGTTGAACAGGGCGAGGGACGAGAAAATCTCGGCCGGGTTGAGCGCGTTGTTGGTCTTTGCGTATGTGATGAAGGAGAGCATAGAAGCAAAGATGGGCAACGACAGACTCACGGCGTTGATGCCGTTGCGTATTGCCAACAAGATCTGAATGGCGTGGATCTCGCGATTTCGGATCTCCTTGAGACGTTCGAGGAACGCACTCTCCCACCCGAAATACTTCACAAAGCGAACAGACTGCAGTATTTCCTGCGTCAAGCCCACTCGCTGATCAGTAAGCTTGTTGATGGCCTTACGTCGTTTGAACAAGCTTCGTATGGCTCTAGTCAGCAACGGTATCCCGGCTACCAAGAGCGCAAATCCGGCGAGGGCGCTGTAGCTCAAATTGATGAGAAGGACGACGAGCGTAATGACGCAGGAAATGGGACCCGTCCAAGTGAGGTGAAACAAAGCGCAAGCTTGGTCGATACGGTAGGTGTCAACGCTCATCAGGTTGACGATTCGACCGTTGCCCCACCCTGTGCCATCCACGGAGATCCCAGGGCCTTTAGCATGTCCCTTCTTTCCCTTCGTCTTCCCCTTATTCTCTTCTTCATGGCCCTTGGTACCTTCCTTGAGACCGCCGGCCTTGGCGCGACCAGAAAGCGACATGGACTTTTCGAAGATGAGGCTAATGAGGACGCCTCTCGACTGACCACCGATCATCATGCCGCGATAGATGAAATGGTTGGTGGCCAAACTCTGAAGAATCTGCATGGCGGTAACGCCGAGAACCAGGCCGATGCCTCTGCCTATGGCGGGAGGAGGTTGTCCCCGCTGAGAAGCGTCCCAGGCGTCGTTGGCGAACTGGATGAGATAACGCAATGTGAAGGGAGACATGACCTGGAAAATGGTGGCCATGAGCTGTAGGAAGCCTCCGAGCCAGAACTCGAAATAGTAGGTTTCATACAGGGCCCAGAGAAGAGGGTATTTGTCTCCTCTGTCGACGCGTTTTTGGAAGGCGACCTTCAGCTTATCAGTCATGACATCGGCGGCCCTGTCTGGGTTGACCGTCCAGATATCATTGGGTTCAAGTTGTCGCTTGTAACCCGTCTGGCATGATGTTAGTATCGTATCTTGAAAGAAACGACGACCTAAGTGCCTTGGCTAATCGCAATGGCTAGTTAACTCACACTCATCAAAGGCGCCATCCACTGGAAGGTCATCTTGCTAAAGAACCCAGCTTTGTACTCTCTCGACACGATCCTCTCCTCTGGTACTGGGGGGATACCGCCCCATCTCAGTGGATTTGGCGTCCTATACCATGGCTTGCTCTCTGGTTGGCGATTTGCCGTGGTCGTCGCGACACTCGTATCGGTGGCGTAACTTTTCGTCGCCTTCAGCTCTGGCCTCATGTTCTTCTCGTCGACGTCTGAAACTCCATCCTTCTTATCGGCCCCGTCGATGTCGATGACGAAGGCAGCATCTTCTTCGGGTTCCTTAGATACCATGGGCTCAACGGCAGCGGCTTGTGGGTCGGGTGCCGTAATGTTCGTTTTCCCCTCCTTGTCTGCCATCTCTGGCGGAGGCTTCAGGTAAGTCTTGGCTAGGTCTGTGTTTACTTCTCCTAAGCAGAAAGATACAATAGCGACAGCGTGTTTATTTATGCGAGGTCAAGTATGTTGGGGACGTAAGTTAACCGGCGATGCAGCTGGTAGGGTGAAGTACACTGTGTCTTAGTGTGATGCCGGGGATAGAAGGGCTATATCCGTCACCCGAGGGAAGGAAAAAGATTTGTTACTACTACTAAATAATCAGAGGCGTTACCCTAGGTCCAATTAACAGACGACGAGGGATGGCAGCTTGAAACCCGTTGAAGTGGTGACGAACTCCGATGGGATTGGAGTACGCGGACTGGAGTCGAAGAAGACGAGTTCTCCAATGAGAGTGCGGGCTGGCAAATTTGAATCCGCCGCAGGTGACATGACAAGTAGATAGGCAGCTCGGACAATGGGTATTTCATTCTTCGCCTTGTTCTCCGGAAGGGATTCCAGCACCATATAGTGGAGGTTAAGGGGACAATGACTTTGAGTCCGGCGAATACAACCCCTGCAACTTGGCTTGAACCGGGAAGTGAGGGCGAGCTGCGCTACCCGTCCACCGTTCCGTTCGGCTGCAAGTTGCAACCTTTCTCGATGCATGGGGTGCTTGGGATTGTGTTGGATTGGATTGGTCCCGGGGGTGAGTTGGGAAAAGCAAAAAAAAAAAGAAAAAGAAAAACCCCCAAGACGCAACGGGGCAGGTAGGATGGGGCAAGCAAGGCAGGGATGCCACAAGATAATGGCTAGGACTAGGCAAGAAGGTGCCACGCTCGGCAGCACTTTCTGCGGTGTCTTCTTCTAGGTACTTCGTATCATGTAGTGCGGCATGTCCACGTACTGTACCTCAACTTCAAAAGTCGCGGGTTCAAGCTACTTGGCATGACCAACCATCGATCTATGAAGTAAGTGGCCACTTGTTAGCCGACCCGAAAATCCGCCTCGACCTGCTAGACCGGACTAGGACCAGTCGCTCGGTTGGCAAAAGACTGCTAATTCATCTCCATTCTAGGTCCGATTCCCGAACTCTTCATTGGGCTCGTCTCACGGCTCTTCTCTGATTGACCACGGCCAACCAGGTAACCCGTCGTTCACCTTCCGAAAACAAGCCTTCCATCCTGACGCTTCGATCTCTGTCTTGTCTTCACCCAAGTCAATCTTGCACATAGTTGTCGGCACGAGAAACCTCAGCATCAACCGTTGCTTCACACGCGCCTGAAGTACCGCAGTATCTTACGAAGCAGATAAAGCCCAGAGCTACACCTCGAATCCCACTTCTGTTTTGAACACCGTCTAGGTAGTTAGCCCCTCATCCACAGCGATTGGTCTCTCAACTATTCGGCTAGCCGCCAACGTGCTGTCAACCTTCTCGGGTATGGCAAAGCTCGCCGCAGGAACAAGGTCTGCAGTCAGCGTATTCGAAGTTAGATGAACCCTCGCTTTCGTGCCCCCGTCTGAACATCAGTTGCGAAAAAAGTGCCAGGCTTGAGCCCCATGTGATGAGCATCGCGCATTTCCTCAGGACTCATGGCTTGTTCCACACATTCGCCGCTGTTGTTCAAGAGACTAAGCATTTGTTGCAGCGGGCCCCGCCGAATATGGCCACCCTAGCTACACTACCACAGACGAACTCTTCAAGGAGCCTGGTGTCTCTTGTGGTCAAAGCTGACTTACTGAAGTAGGGGACCGGCGCCGTGGCCGGCATCCCTGGAGCCAACCACCGTCGTGGAAAGATCGTTGGCGTAGACTCACCCGCTGCTGTGGACGGACCCTCGACGGAGAAGAATTTACACCAAAAAAAAAGGGAGGAGAAGAATGGCCTGCCATCCACGAACTTGCGACGATACTCATCCAATCCCGGGAGCAAGCATCTGAAGACTTCAGTCACAATTGTGGGCAAGGTTCTCCTGTGCTCACGCTGCTTCAAAGGATCTGTGAATAAGCTACTCTTGGCAACTGACAAATTATGACCCCCTCGTCCTGGTCAAACCATCATTCATTCCGTCGACTCTGGAAAAGAGAAGAACTATAACTCCACACCGCCTTGCAGGTCCCCATTTCTCCCCGCAGACGACGCGGGCAGACAGCCGAAACGGTGCCGAGAGTGCGAGTGCAGAGGCTCATGATCACAGGAATACGCGTAACAGAAGTATCCGTTACCAGTATTCGCCAATTCCACTCGCTGAGACTCAATAGTGGATAGCCCTCAAGCATCGTCGCACTGCGTGTTCAGATACACCCGGCACTAGCCTTTGCCACAGCAAAATCAGACAGTACCTCTCGGTGACAAAATCCCCAAGCATTAATCAACTTCTTCTATTGACGATCAGGATTTTTTCGAGTGACTTCGGAAGCGAGCGGCTGCTCTTTCAGGACCGAGTGGCCGAGCCGAAACCACTGCCCCACCCCCTTCGGCCCCGCTAGCCGGACAACCAAACCGTCCAGTGGAGTAGCGGTATTCGGCGCCCGCCTGTACGGTATTTACCAGCAGTTGGCACCACCTGCGCCACTATAAGGTACTATATACTTAGGGTATTATACATATTAGGTAGATAAGATAGGGAACTTTACTTATATATATATATCCCTAATAAGTTAGTAATATAAGTTAGTTAATATTTAATTTTAGCTATAATATCTAACTTTATATAAACTTTTAACTTCTTAACTTTATATAGTTTATAAATAATTTTTTAAGTTTATAGAATTTTTATAAAACTATTTATAATCTTTTTATTAAATTCTAAATATTTTTCTCTATTTTTATTTAGATATTAATATAGACTAGCTTAAGTAGTGGGAGGCTATTATTATATATATAGCTCTCTTTTATATAGAAGGCTGCTATTAAATTATATAGTATAGTGTGCAAAATAATAGTGTATTATATATATAGCTATCTAGAAATCTCTATGCATAGATCTATATATTATTTATGCCTAAAAGTAGCTAATATCTATATTATGCTATTATACTATAGTTACTACTACTTTTATACACACTTAGTATATTACTATATATACTAAAGGGGTTAATTTAATATACCCCTTTAGTTTTAATATAATATAGCATAATATAGTGTAATTTAGTATAACTAGCTAAGTTTACTAATTAACTCTAAAGCACTTTAAATCTAGTACATTTAAGGTTATTTAAATATATCTATTTAATATAAAGTTAATTTCAATATTCTATATATCTATTAATAACTTTATAACTCTATTATTTATCTATTTTATAATCCCTTCTTTAGTATTATTTCTTAATATTATCTATAGGTTATTATAAAGTATTTAGGTTCTTAGTCCTTAATTATAGTATTATAACTTAGTCTTCTTATCTAATTTAAGGCTTTATAGGCTCTGCTTTAAAAGTTAGTAATAATAGACTTATTTAAGTAGTACTAACTTAAAAATCTTATTAATAAGAGGGATTAATATATAGAGGGAGTATTACTTTTTTTATAGTTATTTATCTTAGCTTAATTTAACTGCTTTATTTTATAGAATTACTTATTTATAGTAAGAGGGATTATTACTCTCTATTGCTTTTTATTACTACTTATAGAGTATTTTAAGGAGGTATTATTATTAATAGTAAGGTTTTATTTATATAGCTTATAAAGGTATTATTAGCTTTTAAAGAGAAGTTATTATATAATAGTGAGAAGATAAAGAAGATATAATCTTATATAAGTAAAATTTCTAGTAAATTATATACTTAAAGACTTAAATATTAATATAATACCCTCTCTTTTATATAGATATAATATTATAGTTAGTAATAGATCTAGTAAGTTAATTTAGCTAATATAGTAACTATAAAGTTATCCCTTTAGGTTAGGTATTAGGCTTACTTAAATCTAGGCTTAATATTACTATTATTATCTTATAACTTCTCTCTTCTCTAAGCCTCTATAATTATTTATAACTTATTAATAAAGCTTAACTAAGTAATAAATCTCTTATAAAACTACTATAAGAGGGTTTTTATAAATCTATCTACTATTAGTTTAGCTAAAGAGGTATAGATAACCTTAATATACTTCTCTATAACCTTCTATTATAGTTAGTGATTATAGATATTAATATAGTAAAGTTTTATTTATAGCTAGAATATTTTCTTCATAATAAGGTTTATAGTTTATAGATTATTATACTAAATTATAACTTTTAGTATATTAATAACTATAAAATCTATAAATTTAGGTAGTTTATTATTTAAGAGAGAGACTTATAAAGTGGTGATAAGTTAATTTATAAATAGTTCTTTTTTTACTATTTATAAAAGAATAAGAAGCTCTATTTCTATAGTTAATATAGTAACTATATATTACTTATTTACTTTCTATAATATTATCTCTCTAAAGAGCTTTATAATAAAGAATTAGGAACTTTTATAGTTTAGTATATTATTAATAAAACTAATATCTAATATAACTTTAAGGCTTTTAGTTAATCTCTTAGAAACTCTATATTTTAGATATAGTTTCTTTATTTATATAAAGTATTAAATAATATAGTCTATAGTATATTAATAATAAGACTTAAGGTTTTAGTTAAAGTAAGTAAGTCTGCTAACTATAAATAAGATATTAAGTTTTATTATTACTATAGTATATAGTAGTAATTCTATTTATAGGAATAATTACCTATATTACCTAGTAGGTTAGATTCTAGCCTCTACTAGAATTTATAGCCTGGTACTGAAATAACTATAATCTAGTTAGGTGAGCAGTTATATAACCTCTAATATTATATAACCTGCCTCTATTAACTGCCTATATTATTTCTTTATGCTAGCTACTTTTTAGATATCTCTCTTCTTAATATATATATCTTAAACTAAGATTATACTCTGTCTAACTTCTCTTTTTACTATATTAGTATTTTAGGAAACTAATACTAATTAGTAATTAACTTTACTATTATACTATCTATAATTATAATAAATAATCTTATTATTATATTATTTATAACTATAAATTAGTAAGGTTATATAAATAATTAAAGAGATATTTTTCTTATTTTAATAATTCTACTTCTTAGGTTTTAAATATTAGCTAATAGAGACTTTAGATTTAGTAGCTAAGTATATAGCCTCTATTTCTATTTTCTAAACCTCTATTTAATAATTATTTACTACTTAGATAGTTTTAGGCCTCCTTTTATTTAGATTATTATATTAATAGAGAGACTAGCTTTAACTACTAAGTGTTTAGCTTCTATAATTAATCTATAATCTTTAAAGTTATTACTAATATTATAGGTAAAGTTTTAGATTTCTTACTATTATTAATAACTATAAACTACTCTATAATAACTTTACTCTTATTACTATACTTAATAATTATAATCCTTTATTATATAGTAAAAATATATACTTTCCCTCTTATATTTACTCTCTTTTAGCCCTTTCTGCCTCTTATAGCTTTGCTAAAACCTCTACTCTTCTCACTATATAATATTACTAATAATTTTAGCTCTGCTAAAACTCTATCCCTCTAACTATACTATATTACTAATAATTTCACTATTTTAGAGCCTCTAAAACCTCTAAAAACCTTTCTCCCTCTCTATTTAATCTTAAAATTACTAGTTTTACTAATTTTAACCTTCTATAAGTCTTTTTTAGTAGATTTAGTATATTTTAATATATTTTAATATATTTAGTATCTATTTATACTACTTATAGACCTTACTACCCTTCTCTTTTTTCTTTCTCCTCTCTTACTACTAAAACTCTTTACTTTAACCTCTTATTTATAATAATAATAGTAATAACCTATTAATTAGTAATAAGCTCTAACTACCTGCTATAGAAGAGTAATAGTAAGCCTTTAATAATCTACTAAAAAGTCTTACTATAATTCTTTTACTAAAATTATAATTATAGTATAAAATTATATTAATTATATAACTTTATAGCTTTATTTTACCTATTCTAAGATATTTAAAATATTATAGCCTTACTTTTAGTAGTAACTACCTAATTTAGTTTATTTATAACTATCTAAGCTAAAACCTCTAATTTTAAGCTACTAACTCTATTTACTACCTACTTTTACCTTATTTCTTCCTACTTTCCCTCTCTTACTTTAAATAACTCTTTACTCTTACTATAACTCTCTCTTTTTTATATCTTAATAACTTCTCTTCTATATTTACTACTTCTAAGATATTTTAGTCTCTCTACTTAAATCTTATATTAATTATATCTAAGTTATAATAAGTAGTAAAAAGGGTTTTAGCTAGTAGTTACTCTACTAATAGTAAAGATTTAGTAAATCTATCTTAATTAGCTTTATAGTTAGTAATATCTATTTTTCTAAAATAAAAAGATATATATTAAGTTTTTATTAAAAACTACCTAGATTAGTTAATAATATTATTTTAACTCTAAATTTTCCTCCTTTTTCTTATATCTCTTATTTTAACTAGATAATCTAAGAACCTCTTTATAAGAATTAAGAATAAGTATATATAAAAAGAAGAGATAATTCCCTTATTAAAGTATCCTCTCTAAGAGTTAATAAGATTAAGAGATATATTAATAAAACTCTTTTATATTTAATAACTTTTTCTCTCTTTAATAAACCCTTTCTAAGTTTATTTTCTTTTTAGAAAGCCCTTTTTAGAAAGTAAGTACTAAGTATTCTCTTTTTAGAAAGTACTTTTATAAAGAAAGTCTAAACTAGAAAGCTCTATTTAAGAAAAGAAAATACTAAATTTATAGAAGGATATAGATAAAAACAAGTTATTTAATAAATAGATTAATACTTAAAGCTATAGCTTAGAAAAGATATCTATATTTAAAGTATAATTATAAGTTTAATACTTAAACTTTTCTACTTATTAAAGGATATAGGTAACTATAAGTTATCTAATATATAGATTAATACTTAAAGCTATAGTTTAGAAAAGATATCTATATATAAAATACTAATATAAGTTTACTACTTAAATTCTTTTATAGGTAATTACTATTTCTCCTTTTTATTATATTTAAAGATATCTTTTCTATCTCTTCTATCTAATCTTAGTATTACTCTATTATTTCTGTTTTTTATAATTTTAAAGCTATTATTAACTCTAATATATATAGTAAAATTAGAGACTTTAATATTAAAGAGACTAACTTAATAAAGATTATAAGCTATATTATCTACTATATTATAAAGTATACTAAGTAAGATACCTATAGCTTATAACTATAAGTCTACTTTAAAGAAGACTTCTAAGATATTATTAAAGTTTTTAACTATATAGACTTACTTACTACTAAAACTCTCTATAAAGCTCTTATTACTAATAGAGTATTTATTATTATTAACTCTAACTAGATAAAAAATAACCTTACTAATATTATTAAATAATTATCTTACTATTTCTAAATTAGTAATAACTTTATTAAAGTTAAGTTATAATATCCCTTATTTATTAAAGAGTATACCTAAAACCCTAAATTCTTTACTAAAATTACTAAAAATATTAATAACTCTATTTTAACTCTAATTACCTCTATATAGCTACTAAAAGCCTTAATAGTATCTACTTCTCTTACCTATTAGAGCTTTATTAATAACTCTAAATCTACTAAACTCTTATATAGACTTACTTTAGTTTTAAACTCTAATTTCTTTTAGAGTGTTTAAAATACCTTCTAAGCTTATTTTAAGTAAAGTTAGAACCCCCCTTTATATATCTAAATAATACTATCTAAGAAAGAACCTTTTTTATATTAACTTTTAGATTTTATAAAGTTTTATAATAATAAGAATTTTAAGTATAGTAGTAATAAGATAGATATTTTAAAGTCTAAATTACTTATTTTTAAAGACTATTATACTAAAGCTAGTATTTCCCTATAATATTATACTAAGACCTTCTCTTTAATATTAAAGGGTAATACTTAGTAGTACTATTTTTACTATATTATAAACTAGATCTCCTAACCTCTATATACTAAAATTATTAAATAATTAAAGGACTACTTTAAAACTAAAGAGTTTTATATTATTAATAAGAAACTATAGAATAATACTATATTACCTAATCTTATATATAAGAATCCTGGAAAATCTATTACTAAAAACCTTAAAATCCTATTTAATATTCTCTCTACTATTAGACCTATACTTAGTAGAAAGTATAATATTAGTAATACTCTTTTATAATATAAGATCTATAATATCTACTAGGGAGTTTATAAGTATAAACTAGCTCTCTATAAACGCTCTATAAGCCTTTAAGATCTATATAATACCCTCTATTTATCTATTAGTGCTGCTTTCTGCTTTAATTAAAGCCTTATTATCTAATTTATAGCTTTTAAAGACCTTAATAAGTTTAATATAATATATATAAATTAATATTTCTAAAATAGTAACTAATAGTATAATTTCTACTAAAATCGCTCTAATTATAGCAAATTTTACTAAAACTAGCTAAACTAATAAGAACCTCCCCTATATTATTAGTTAATATATAATAACTACTAAAACAGCTCTAGATATTACTAGATTTATTATAAGCCTAATTATTATTTATAGAAGCACTTAGTTAATAAATATATCTAAGAGTTTAATAAGTTTAAGTCTAAATACTCTTAAAAGCTAACTGAGAATAACTTTAACACCTTTCTGCTTAATTTTAAAGGTAATAATAATAATTAAGACCCCCCTATTATTAATTTAAATACTAATAGTAATACTAAGTAGTATTTATAGAATTACTACTAAGATATTAAATCTTAGCCTAGCTTACTCTATAAATTTACAACTTATATTACTAATACTATATTTATAGTTAATAGTAATAAGTTAACTAATTTACTACTAAACTAAGCTGCCTTTTATATAGTTATAGGTTTTAATTCTACTACTAATTCTATATCCCTTTTACTTTTAATATAGCTTATTTTACCTAAAATCTCTGCTTTTATATAGCTACTTATACTTAATAGTAGATACTTTAAGAAAGTTTTCTAGAATATTATACTAGATTTAGGTACTACTAAAGTCTCTACTACTAGCTAATAGTAAGTTACTACTTTATAATATTCTTACTCCTTAATTAAGATAAATAAAGCTAATACTAGCTAGGTGAGAGTATATTTTAGTAATAGACTTTATAAAAACTTATTTAGTACTATTATAGTTAATACTATATTTAGTTAAATAGTGTTTTATATTATACTTTTTAATATCTCTTTTCTCCTCTATTTAAATAATATAGATTATTTAGATATCTATTTTAATAACCTCTATAATTATTTATTATAGAGCAAAACTATTATCTCTATTATTTATAAATAAAGCTATACTTAGCTTCTTCTTAATAATAAGGAGACTTTTACTTAAGCTAGCTACTTAATAGATACTAAACTTTAATATTTCTATTACTAATTTAGTTACTCTTTTATTACTAAGTTAGCTATTCTTCTCTACTATACTAGTTACTCTATTTAAACTATAGTAATTAAGTAGCTAACTAAGGTTTATTAATACTACTAATTAAATACTAAAGCGCTCTAATACTTTAAATTCTTACTAAAAGATAATTATAACTTTAATTATAAGATTATCTATAATATTATATATTTTAAGGGTCAAGTAACTTTATATATTATTAATACTACTACTAGCTTTAATATTACTTACTTTTTATCTAATCTCTTAGTAAAAACTATTTAAGAAACTCTCTATCTTAACTAGATTTATATCTACTAAGAACCTCTTAATTATATTATTATAAATACTAATTTAAACTTTACTACTAAAATCTTTAAAAATAATACTAAATCTATAGCTATTATAGTTAAAGTTATATTTATTAAAGCTTACTATTATATTAATAAAACTAAGTAATATTATAAATCTCTTTAATATACTTATACTATTATTTAATAGAAAGTTCTCTATACTAAGTCTAACTTTACTCTCTAAATAGTAGTTAAAGTTATTAATAATACTATTAGCTTTAATAGCCTTATCTCTACTCTCTTTATCTTTAGCACTTACCTATATATTAGTAATAATCTAATACTCTTACTAAATATTATAGTTAGAGCTAAAGTAATCTATATTACTATAGATAATTTATATAAAAAGATTACTAAATATAAAATTACTAATATTTTAGATATCTATAATAGTCTAAGTATAGATAAAGTTACCTACCTCCTACTATAATTATTAATATAAGTCTACTATAAAAAAGATAAATAATAAGGTCTTTACTATTTAATTACTATTTTAGGTAAAATAGTTACTATTTAGCTCTCCTATAGCTTCTAAGTCTTTCTCTCTATTATTATTAAACTCTTTTATAGTAACTTTAATAATCTTAGTAACTCTAACTTTATTAATACTAACTCTAAACTAATAGCTACTTCTTTTATAACTACTTCTCTAGCTCTTTTCCTACTTTAATATAGAGAATAACCCTAAAAGAACTTTATTATTATTAACCTCTTCTATATTTTTAAGTAAGAAGTTAATAATCTATTAATCTTCTTATTAATAAAAGAGAAAGCAGATTAGAAACTCTATCTTACTCTATATAAGTTTAGTAAACTTATTATTAATAGCTCTCCTTTTTAGAAATCCTATAAAAAGAAGATTAATACTCTCTTTAAATATAAAGTCTTTAAATTTAAGATCTATAATCTCTCTAAGTAATATAGATATTTTTTTTAATTCTATATAGTTAATAAGATTAAAAATAAAACTATTACTCTATTTAAGAAGTCCTACTTTATTATTTATAGTATAAATAATATTAATAAGTATAGTATTTTAATCTAATTACTAATAATCTAATACTATAGTATTTAACTTCTACTAACTATTATACTATTTCTTAGCTTTAATTATTTAATTTAGATTAGAGATATTATCTAAGTATATATTTAGTTATAAACTACTCTTATATAAGATATTTATATCTATCTATCTAACTAAATCTATAATCTCTATTTTCTAGATATTATTATAAAGGTTATTAAATCCTTATATAGTATTACTAAAGCTAGTACCTATTAATAAGCTATCTATAATATCTATTATTATAATAAGTTATAAATAACTAGTTTTACTTTTAACTCTTACCTTCTTATTACTAATAATACTAATCTATATTTTACTATTATTAGTATATAAATAGATAATATTATTAGGCTTTTAACTGCCTCTTTTTTAACTCTTAAAGAAGAAGAGCTCTAGAAGGCTAAATTTATAGCTAAAGATAAGAAGAAACTTATTATTACTACTCTAGTTACTTTTAATAGTAAAATAATCTCTCTATTATCTATTAGAGTAATTATTCTATATTAAAAAAGTTAAGGTACTAAGATTAACCTGGTATAGAAGGCTTAGAATATTATAAAGATACTAGTAAAGTAATAGTATATTAAATAATATACTAGAGGGACTTATATAGTCTTAATTTGCTAACTAGAGGCTTATTTTAACCTATTAACTGCTATCTAATACTAGGATCCTGCTAATAAGGATATTATAATTCTTAATAAGTGCTTCTAGTAGCTAAAGGATAACCTTAATTATAGCCTGACCTTTATTATGCTATTACTACTTATAGCTAAATTATTTATATTTATAGATAGATTATTTACTAATAACTAGGACCTTATATTATAGTTAAGCTATATTATTATACTAGCTAATAAAATAATAAATAATACTACTTTTATAATCTATAGTAATATTATCTATTATAGCTCTATAAAGTGTAAATAGGTTACTTATAGTATATTAGTTTTAGAGATTTATATTATAGTTACTAATACTAACCTAGCTTTTATAATTACCTTAATACTATACTAAGTTATTACTAAGCTAGATATTACTAACTTTATACCTACTATAATATATATAGACTTATACTTACTATATAAGTGCTTAGTAAAGCTAGGCACTATAAAGGAAAAACGCCTTATAATTAATATTATAGCCCTCTACTAGTTATATAAGTATTATAAGCTCTTTAAGATCTAATAGGTAAATAGCAAAGATAACCTAGCTAAAGTGGCCTACTTAGCCCCGATATAATCGGCCCTGTTATATACAGCGCGGCGTTGCCCGCGCTGTTACTGTTCCGCTAGTCTATTTAGCCAGAGCGCGCGTCCAACTTTATGTAGTAATATTTAGAGGGTTTGCTTGCTAGCAGAAATATATAGGGTTCCTGTATTATTATCCTTAACTGGTAGAGGGCATAGGTTAAAGTGCCTCTATAGTGTTTCCCAAATTATACCTATAAACTAGGTGAATTTGTTATAGTCTTTTTTGCGGGGGGCTACGTCGTAACTATAAACTTAATAAAGATAGAGATTAAGGTAGAGTAATAAGTTAGAACTAAGCTTAGAAGTATTTAAACTTATTTTATAGCTAGGACTTAGTTAGTATATTAACCTTATTAATCTTTATTAAATTAGTTAGTAGTAACTATTTAGCTTCTTTATTATTTTTAGTATTATCTAGGTTTAGTATTTATTATAGCTTTATTAACTTAATAATATTATTATAGTAGTTATATATCTCCTCTTAATTTATTTCCTAAAGGTTATTCTTTTACTTATTAATATTATTACTAAATTTTATATTTTTATTAAATTTAATATCTTTTATAGTAATAACTTCTTATTTTACTAAGTGCTATACTTAATAGAAGTTTAATAAGATATAGCTAATAAGATATCTAATTTAAGCTCTAGAGTTAAAGCACTAGAGATAGGTTTTATAAAGTTAAGCTTATATAGTTAAGGTAAATACTTTATAGCTATATTATTATAGATAGGAGATATTTAGTATAGTAATATTACTTTTTATAGACTAGTATAGAAGTTTATATAGAGTTTTTTAATTTCTTAACTATAATAAAGTATAGTTATATATATAGATTACTGTTATATAGATCTCTAGCTATAAGTAAGGTAGAAGTTTTAATAATAAATAAAGATATCTAGCTTTTATCTTTATAACTACTATAAACCTCTTTCTATTTCTATTTTAAGCTTAGGTATTTAGTATTAATAGTTTAATTTAAATATTTATTATCTAGATAAGACTCTCTACCTCTAGATACTTTAGGATTTTATTATTATATTTAAATACCTTAATTATAATTTTTAGCTTCTTTTTAACTAAGTTAATAAATTAGGTAAATACTTTTATTAAGGTCTTAGTTAAGCAGTCTTTAAGATAATAATTCTAAGTATAACTTAATAATTAGTTTATAAAGATTAAGAGGGTTATAAAGCCTCTATATCCTTCTTTAAATAAGTAAAAGTTTAGAGCTATTTATCTCTCTAGCTTTAAGATTATAATAGACTCTTTAGGTATTTAATATACTTATTAAATTATCTTCTCTAAGCTATATATATTATAGTCTATTATTATTAAGAATATTCCCGTTTTTACTTTTATACTATATATTACTACCTCTAAATAGTATATTATAGCTTTTTCTATATAGCTAAGTTAAGAGTGCTAGTTACTATAGATACTCTTTCTTAACTTTCTTTTTATTAAGGTAGTATAGATATTATATTATAGAGAGATTAGTATAGTATTATTATAAAATGCTACTTAAGACTCCTTTAGTATATACTTAAGAATATATTAATTATAGATATTAAGTACTTTAGTAATAAATATACTATCTTATTATTAAAGATAGTAATTATCTAGTTTATTATTTTAGTAAATATCTTTTTTCTTTAAGCTTCTATATAATATAAGATTACTTATTATAGTACTATAATAAATAGTATTAAAGAGGTATAGTTTTACTAAATAACCTTTAGGTTTAATAATATTTATAATTATAGATCTATACTCTTTAATTAATATTAGTTTAGATTTTATAAAGATAAAGTTTTTATTATAAATATTATATAAAGTCTTAAAGTATCTATAGTTATTTAAGATATAGATTATTAATTCTAAATTTAATAATACTAATTTAGATAACTTATAGATATAAGTTATAGTAAATACTATCTTCTTAAGTTCTATTTTTCCTCTATATCTCTTTAAGAGTTATTAGTTTTTTATAGAGATCTTTAAGTAATTAATCTTATTTACTAATTCTTTTTTATATTATTTCTTTATTAAGTTAGTAACTATCTTATTTAAAGTCTAGCTATTAAATATCTTATTAATAAAGATATACTAGCACTTTAATAAGTAGTAGTAATCTATATATATTTAGTATTTATTAACTTTCTTTTTATATTTATCTTATTAATTATTAAACCCTTTATTAAGTTATTTCTTCTTTAACTTACTTTAAGATTAAGGAGTCTTTGCTAAATAGATTAAAAAGTTAGTTATTATTAGTCTAAAAGCTCTACCTTTTATAATATATAACTTTAAGGCTATAGTATTAACTATTTCTAAAACTTTACTTTATATACTCTTAATAAGATTATTAAGCTTTAAAGTTCTATTATTAACCTTCTTTTTATAGATTTACTTATATATTATAGTCGATAATAAGAGAGGGGTTTAGTAAGTAGTATAGATAAAGTTATTAAACTATTCTAACTTCTTACTACTTTTTACTATATTAACTATCCTTAATTTAGATATAGCTAATTTATATTTATCTACTTACTTAGTACTAAACGTTTTAGTTATAATCTTTTCTTTATAAAAAACTTAAAAAACTTCTATATAAACTACTCTTACTAACTTAAGTTACTAAGTATTATTAATTTTAGTTCTTATTTTTAGCTAGATAATAATATTAATAATAAAGTTCTAAAGTATAAAGTAAGTTAATTAATACTTAGAGTTAACTATTTCTTAAATATAGTTCTTAAATTAAACTACTATTTTATATAAGTTCTTAATATTCTTTATCTTATTTTTATATATTAATAACTATATTATATATATATATATATTAATCTTATCTTATTAAGTTATTAAAAAACTATACTAACTTAAATCTTATTAATATTACTTATTCTAACTCTAGCTAGGCTATACTAAATACTAAAGTAGATAATCTTTCTATTTTAGTATTCTAGATATTAACTACTAAAAAGTTAGCTTTCTAGAGATAGTTTTAAAGCTTTAGCTTTCTTAAAATAGTAATTAGAATAGTATTAAGGTTCTTTTTCTCTATATTCTCTAGATTAATATACTTTTATAGTTTTATTATCTAAAGTTTATACTAAGTTTAATCTTATTATAGAGGCTAGTTAGTTAGACTGTTGAGTATAAATAAAGAGCTAGAAGCTATAGTAATATTAATAATAGAGAGTTTATTATAAACTTATATATTAATAATATAGAGGTAAATTTAAATATTATAGATTTATCTAGATAGCTTTAATTAGTATTATATATAATAATTAAACTATTAATTATTAAATTATATAGTATAGAGTATAAAATAATAATATATTATATATATAGCTATCTAGAAATCTCTATATATAGATCTATATGTTATTTATGCCTAAAAGTGGCTAATATCTATATCACGCTATTACGCTACAGTTGCTGCTGCTTTTGCGCGCACTTGGCGCGTCACTATGTACGCCAAAGGGGTCGATTTGACAGCTGCCTGAATAGGCTTAATTGGGTGCTGAATACCGTACAGGGGGGTTGCCGAATACCGCTACTCCGTCCAGTCACTTAAGACCTCGCCGAGAATGGAACGCAGCAAGACGACGGGCATGACCACTCATAGCCGTACTGAATCTCTATCGGTGCCTATCGGTATCCGTGGTAGAACCACCACCCTCTTCTTCAGTCTTGCCCATAGCGCTGACAAATGCGCACGCGGGCAACTCTAGGTGAGGCCGGATGTCTTCCCAGCGTTCGGCCCTGCATTAGTGTTGTCAGACTCATCCTGCGTTCTCCAACATGCCTCGGAGTTCAAGAGCTTCAATCCTCGCGAGATGCTTGCAGATCATGTCATGGAGCAGTTCTTGTCCCTGTGCCGCGCGCGCTCTTTCGTCCGAGACGCTTCAACTTCCCGCGCGCGCGAAGACAAAGGTGGGTGCTCAATCGCTGCAAGACCGGAATTCAGTGGCAGGACACACGTGTGAGCGTGACTTTTAGGCACCACAAGGCAGCCCTTGGAGATCTTGTCCAGATCTTGTCCACGTAGCCGATCGGGCTAGTCAAGTCTTCGTTAGACTGACCGCAGAATTTTCCCGACCTGAAGCAACTCTTCGAGAATCAGTGGCGACTGGGTGCCTTCTTCCCCAGCTATGCCCCGAGGAACTTGACTGAGGTTACGTGATTACTACATGAATTGCAACATCGGGACTTCATTTCATACACCTAGTACTGCCTTGATCTCTATACGTTCGTCTCAGCCAAAGTGCCAAACTTTCGGAACTCCAGATTCGACCTAGATTCTTCAGCACAATCCTTTTTCTTTTTCTCCCCGAGGCTGCCGTTGTAATTCTCCTCGAATCTCACCTCAACCACTGACCGACATAACTTTTTAAGGCTCGCCTGGTCTTCGTTGGTTGTAGTCGGTCGTCAGTGTCTGCAACTTTTGCAGTTTAACGCCCTTGTTTGCTATTATCTGATGTAGAGGAGGATTGATGAACAAATAGCTGAGGGTACGTCCCTAGATAGCATCGGATGCATATACTGAGATTCTCATCCAGGCCGGGATTTCTCTTCTGGAAAGGGAACGCTGAGTGCCAGGTGACACTTTCATCAATCAGCATGCACATTATTCAGGCCGTTGACCACGTCTTCAACCAGGTCACCTTCTTGTCCTGACTGCCGATGTGAAGCCATGCTATTTCAGATACAGTGTTGACATTTGCAAGTCTATAAATGAAGTTACCTACTACTGCTTATCGATTCGCCATGGAAATCAGACGGGGGGCCTGTGAGGCTGGCTCATTGGTGTCTAAAGCTTTTCACTGCGATTTGTCCCCCCCCCCCCCCCCCCCCCCACCACTTGAAAGAAAGTAATATAGTTCGTATGAATCATAGTGAGAATGAGATGGGACTAGTAAGGTCAGCCATCTCACCAGACTTATTCCCTCCGCATCTTGAGTTGTCGACTATATTATACTATGGCCTGACCATGGCTGGAAGCGACTTCCTGCTGTTGTTCTCAGATCACCTTTCAGTTTCAGTTTTGACAGAGAGGGGTCAGGTCGGAAATACGTAGATCGTGAAGCAGGTGAAGAGCCAGAAGCATGCTGAGAGACAGGCGGTAGGGAGACAGACGGTCGAATTAAGACCCTTTCGACGTGGGATTGTCAACGCCCTCCTTCTCGAAGCAGACTTAAATCAGTCCATCTATTTCCTGCCGCAAGCTGAATGTGTATCATCGGTACAGTACAAAAGTGAACAAAGAAGGAAACCTGACGAGGCTTTCATCACCAAGACCACTCCCAAGTCCAGAAGGCTACACGCGCGACAGCGTCTCGGTTAATAAATTTACCATAGTCGTGCCACTCCCTCGTATAGCTCGGGGAATTTCCCATGTCACCCTTCTCTCTTTTGATGCTCCTCCGAGGTTGCTACGTTTTGATCATTTGTTACTGTTGTTACCGCATGTCGGCGCCGTCGTTGTCATTATTCATCATCACCACATCGTTCCCGTCATGATTCGAAGATACCCGTATTGATGGATTCAGCGTACCATTCCACGTAATATCTAGTACACCCAAATCATGGCAACAATCACAGATGGAAGTGGAAGCCAAAACCCATACAAGTCCAACCTAGTCCCTCAACAAGCAACATGAAAATGAATGCTGGAAGAAGAGGAGCGTATGTGCAGGCTGTAAGACAATTTGCGGCACCAAGCCTCTGAACGTCGTTAAAACAAGCTGCCAACTTTGCCCGCAAGAAGTAGTAGAGAATGGCGTGTTGATTGGAAACAGATCCAACACGAGCCCTACTAAGATCGTCCCAGACAGTTAGGGTCTGATGTCAAACAAGCATCAGGACGCATTCCTCTCAAGGACACTGCTCAGCTGACATCGAATCTCACGTAATTGTAATGTCCATGAAATTGCGTGCCAAAGTCTGGCAACGACCAACTAAACAACTGGAAAACAAAGCCGCAAGAGACAAAAAATAAGACGCTCTCCGTAGAAAACCCTCCTTGGCGTCAGTGAAAATCCACCTCCCTGTTCCATGTGTCATACCACGCCCGTTTTTTGTAGTGCTTCTAGTATACAACTCCAACGCCCGCAAGTCTAAACGCGAGGGCAAAAGGGAAAAGATAAGGTATTGCAATGATGAAAAAGGGGCGTCGAACGTCTCGCCTGAAGCAGATTTGTAGTGTCTCCAGTGCAAGGGATGCGAAAATGTGGAAACGAATCTAGTCAGAATCGGCGCCGTCTTCGGTATCTTCGCCCAAGTCGTCGACGCCGAGACCCAACAGAGACCTATCCATGTCGTCAAGGTCCTCGTCCTCGCCTGGGCTTCCGGGGTTGACCGTCTTATCACCTTCATCCATATCGCCCATGGTGATATCTCCCATCATGTCGCCCAAGGTCTCGTCAGCATTGACATCGCCGTTCATCTTGGAAGGTGAATCGGTGGCTCGAACGGCATCCAGATCCATGGTAAGGTTGCCTGCATCATCACCACCGCCGATTCCATTCTCCTTCCTCTTCTTGCGGGGAGGCACAACACCGAGAGGAGCTCCTTGATGCGTTTCCCACCTGGCCAATCGACGTGAAGTGCGCCGGAAAGCTGCAGCATACGAGTGCGCCTCCTCGCCGAAGTCATCAGTCTCCGTGCTGAGAAGCACCAGACCGCCGAATCCCTTTTCTCGGAAGGCGCCGACGGTCTTATCGCCAACTGTCATCAGCTGCCGGTGCGGACCATCTTCTCCCTCGCTGTCCTCGAAGGGATCCTGCATTTGCTGAACCCGCAAGTATGCACGGTAGATGGCGCCATCTTGCTTCCGAGACTTCCTAGCCTTGTGATGCTGTTTGCGAATTCCGCGGTCGAGGATGTACTCGACCCTCTGGTTTCTATTTCTCTCGACCGCGATCTGGTGTGCGGTGGGAGGTCGAGGCTTCCTGGCAACGATGCCTTCGGCTTGATGGTGCCCAGGGCCAGCTGGCGAGGACCCTTCGAAAATTTGATACTTGAGAGGTGCACCTCCACGACGAGCGGTGCTTCCGAGACTGCGTCCCAGCGCTCTAGGTGGTGGCGTAGACCGGGTGCTGTCCAGGTCCGATTCGTGCTTTGATGGGCGGATTCGAGGTAGAATAGCCGGGCCCTCCTCGGCCATGATGCGAGATGTTCTGGAGCCGCGCTTAGTTTGACTGTCGGCAAGATACGCTTGGTCGGCTTCGAGAATTTTGGCACGCATCTTCTGCTTCTCCTCTCCGAACGCAATCTCGGTGGGAGTATCGACATTCTCCTCCGCTTCCTCCTCCGGGGTCATCTCTTCAAGCTCGGGGACGCCTTGATTAGCTACATCGACACCATAATCCACACCTGGACCAAAGGGATTCTCTTCGCAACCCTCTTCCGTAAAGTCTGATTCGAGATAGAACCACATGATCCAGAGGAACGCGCGCGCACGAGATTTGCTCGTGAAGTTAGTCTTCATGACCAAATCATGAAACTCCCGGCCAGGGGGGAAATGAAGCTCAGCAACCTTGGCTGCAGACTGGCAGATGATAAAGAGCAGATTCACCGGGTTGGTGCGAGGTGCATCGGAGTTTTTGATCTTATTGAGCGTACCGGGCTCTTCACGATCCTCAGCACCACCCTTCAAGATCGACTTCAATCTGGGAGCATCCTGAAGTTGTTTATAGGCATGCGCGTCTTGGTTCGCTTGAAGGGAAGGGATGGCGTGGTAGGTTCGAAGTTGTGCTCGCATCTCGGGGAAGACTAGCACCAGTCAGTTCGAATCCAAGAGAACGCAAAATGTGAAGGCGAGCTTACAATTGAGCGTTGTGTTCATCCTTCCAATGTTGACCAGGAGACAGACCATAGCCATGCCTTTGGCGGCTGACCGATCACTAAGCAGCTTATCTCGAAGCACCTTACTCGTCTTGCTGCTTCGCGACATGGTGTCGATGTACAGGTCGGCAAAGTTTTGGGGGCCTTTTTCGGGCTCGTAGGAATTGGTGAAGACGGCCTTCTCGTCGTCAAAAATGGCCCGGAGGAAGTCATACTGGATGTCCTTGCGCCAGAGCGGCTCGCCGTCCTCCTTTTTTAGATGCCTGATCTTGCCGGTGATTTGCGAAGCCGCCTCTTTGGCGGCCGCTTTCTTACCGCGACCCGACGTCTTCTCAGTCGGCTCTGGAGTGGCATCCATCATGCGGGTGTCGTCGTCTTCAGTCATGGCTTGCGAGACAAAAGACTTGCCCTCGTCAGGGCGAGCAGGAGATGTCGGGGCCTCCGCGTCCGACATGGCGCCTGCTGCAGAGGGAGTGGGCGAAGCGGGCGCCATAAACGGGGGAAGGTGCGACGCGGCTAGTCGATCGTTGGAGCGAATTGATTCAGAAACCAGCCGGAAATGTCGCGATCATTTGGGTCAGGGCTGCTAGTCGGGGACACGAATGCGGAAGCCGTCGTCGCGATCGCAAAAGCGAGATGCTTGGCGTTCGATGAGGATGGGTTTTGGTGGAAGTGAATTGACTTGGATGGAGTCAGATTGGAAAGATGTTGGGTGGGTGAATAAGTACGGCGTGGCAGGCTGCTGGAGATAGTTTGGACTTTGCCCACAGCCCAGACCAAGTAATGAGATTCCACGCAGAGCACGGAGCTCACGATTTGGGGGAGCGCGTCAGGCTATCCCCGACCACTGTAATTCCTGGTTCCTCCTGCACGTACCTGATGGGGCCACAGCCCAAGCCTGGTCTTTCTCCGGAACCAACTCCACCCCATTTTCGTACCTGTTGGGTTGGACCTCACTCATCCGTGGAATTATATTTAAAAAGAACTTACTGGGCTTTATTAATCACAATGATCTTAAAGTATGCACGTCCACATTTCCTTGCAGCAACAATTATTATCTACAAGATGGTACTAGGCGCAAATCGAGTTCCTCTAAATTTTGTCTCATTGTAACCACCGCTGCAGTGGTATGAATATGGTGCTTCCATTTTTCACTCTCATTGTCGCGGCTGACAAGACAAGTGTCTTCGGAGAAAGGTACACACGTGGACAGGACGCCGCCCGATCCATATACTTCGTCGCCAACAACTTTCATGAAGCCCATCACAAGGAACACAATAGTCACCCATAAGATAACGCAAGCCGCATTTATGGTTCAACCTTGGTGATCACACAAGCCACGCGGAAGGGGAGACCTTAGTTGAACTATCGGAATCTGTTTTTTATTGGGACTTCTCAGTCCAGACTGGCTGTCTACCTGGGGAGGCCTTGCACGGCCGATTCGCCCCGAACACAAGACCGAAGTCTCTGATGCCTCCAGCCCCCAGCAATCCATTTCCCATTGCCCGAGCTGAAGACCAGTCCAAATGTGGCCATTAACCGATTAAGAGCAAGAACTTTTGTATCCCCTCCCTGTGAGTCCCCAGTCTGTGCTGGGAGGGCCTCTGGTTCCCGCTCTCAAAACGTCTTGAAATTATCCGTTCTGTCGACCGTCCATCCGATCCTTCCATTACCAGTCCAGTCTAATCCGCCGCCTCATTCTCCATGTCACTGCCATGCCCTGTTTGCCCCAGGGGCAAGCGTGTTGTGACCATGAACCAGACGACCGAGAAATCCACTTTTGTCTATGTATGCACGGCGAAATGCATGACCCTTCTATCATCGAAAAGCGAGAAAATGCCCTTCGGGAAACGCTGGTAGAAAGCAGAAACATGAACGTCGTAATGCGTAGCAGATCCAGGATCCGTGTTGTGTATCCGTAGATCCGGCCACGCTGTAGCACACCCGCATGTGGGTGTTCTCTTCATGCGCTCTGCCGATTCTGAAAGCTGTTCCCAATGTCGGTCTAAGGGTATCATGGAGTTTCGGTCCAGCAAAAAAAAATGCTCTCTATCGATGCCGATGCCTGCCCGAACACCCGATGATGCTTCTCGTTGAATACTGAGAGGCACAACCTTCGGCTCTCGGGGCCATGCTGCCGTGTCGAAGTCGAAATGCAGAGAAAGATGAAACGATGAATGCGTACAATGTCGACCTATGCGCGCACACCAAAGGAAAAAAAAAGGGAAATCGAAAACCGCAGTAAATACTGAGTGGCAGGCGGTTATGAGGCTCATCTCATCGTAGCCGCTAAATGTCGTGAAGGATGTTTACCACCACGAGTTGCCGCCAGGTCCGCCGGGGTTGCCGTAGCCGCCACCACCGTAGCCGCTGCCGCCGGAGTAGCCACCACCGCCAGCACTGCCGAAGCCACCGCCAGGAGCGCCGCCGAAACCACCACCACCGCCGTAGGCACCACCACCACCAGCACCACCACCACCGCCACCGCCGCCGCCGCTGAAGCCGCCGCCGCCGCTGGGAGGGCCGCTGAAGCCACCTCCACCGTACTTACGGAAGTCGCGGTTGGCACCCGAGCCACCGCCGCGAGGACGACCGCCACGACCGCCACGGCCTCCGCCGAAGGAAGACTCACGGGCAATGGTCTCGAGAAAGCTGGGAACCTCTTGGTTGGCCTCCTTGAGAAGCTCGATGAGGTCGCGGACGACACCACGGTTGCCGCGGTTGAAGAAGGCAGTAGAGTGACCAGTGTTTCCGGCACGACCAGTACGACCGATACGGTGAACATAGTCGTCAATGTCGGTGGGAAGGTCGTAGTTGACAACGTGGGTGACATTGGGGATATCAAGACCACGAGCAGCAACGGCGGTAGCAACCAGGATGGGGCAACGTCCGTTGCGGAAGAACTCCAGAGCGCGCTCACGCTCACGTTGAGTGCGGTCACCGTGAATGGAAGTTGCAGGGAAGCTCTGGTTGATCAAGAAATCCGACAGGGAATCGGCCATGCGCTTGGTCTCAACAAAGATGAGAGTGAGACCGGCACCGTGGGTGTGGAGGATATCCAAGAGCACAGAGCGCTTGTCAACGTCCTCGACGTACTCCACCTTCTGGGTAATGTTCTCAGAGGTGGAACCGACACGTCCGACGGAGAGGAAGACGTAGTCCTTCAGGAAGTCGCGAGCAAGCATCTGGATGTCGCGAGGGAAGGTGGCCGAGAACATGAGAGTCTGGCGGTTCTGGACATTGGGCATGTCCTCACCCTCGACAATGCGACGAATCTGGGGCTCGAAACCCATGTCAAGCATGCGATCAGCCTCGTCCAGCACAAGATACTTAATGTTCTGCAGGGAGATGCGACCACGCTCTATGAGATCGACAAGACGTCCGGGAGTAGCAACGAGCAAATCGCAGCCGCGCTCGATTTGGCGAAGCTGGGAGCCGATGTCGGCACCGCCGTAGACGACGCAAGGGCGAACCCAAGAGCGGTAGGCGAACTTGCGGGACTCGTCATAAATCTGAGAAACCAGCTCACGGGTAGGAGCCAGGATCAAGGAAGTGGGATAGGCCTTGCGCTGACGACCGAATCCAGCACCCGCGGCGTTGGTAGGGGCAGCGGAGGGACCGTGGATGAAGGCCTGGGAAAGAATGGGGAAGAGGAAACCACCAGTCTTTCCAGAACCAGTCTGAGCGCAAGCCATGAGATCGCGACCACCCATGACGATAGGAATAGAGTACTTCTGGACGGGGGTGGGGATCTTGTAGCGGGCCATCTCGATGTTGCTGATAAGGTGGTTGTCGAGAGGGGGGTTGGAAAAAGTCAGGACAGGCTCAGGGACATCGTGTCCGGAGGCCTCGACGGGAATGTCGTCGTACTTCTCGAAGTTGATACCGGTGTGCTGCTTAGACGGGTCGTCGGCAGTTCCGAAGAGTTCGCGCTCAACACGGGGGTTGGCAGGGCCGGCGATGTGCTTTCCATCGCGCCACTGGCCATCGCCAGATCCGCGAGCCTGCTGGCCGCCGCCACCGCCACCGCCGCCGCCGCCAGCGTTGTTACCATAGCCACCACCGTAGCCGCCGCGGCCACCACCCTCACCTCCCCAGTTACGGCCGCCGCCGCGAGGCTGGAAAGTCTGCTGCTGAGGGGGAGGAGCAGGAGGACCACCAGGGCCGCCGGGACCGCCCATAGCGGGCCAGTCACCTCCGGCCTGACGGGCGTCGAAGTTCTGATTGTTTCTGCTGTGAACGTGGTTAGCAGTGAAGTAAAGACGGGAAGGAGCGACCGCGTGAGCGAGCGAGAAGTTGTTTAGAGGGTATTACTTACCCACCAGCTCCAGCCCAGGCGCTGTTGTTCAGACCGCCGTTCATGGGAGGAGGGCCACCACCACCACCACCGCCGCCACCACCCATCTTACGCATGTGGGGAGGGATGTAGGAGCGCGGCTGGTTCTGCTGGTCCTGAATGTTCAAGCCAGACATGTTGAGTTGATCGGCCATGATGGATGGGTTGATAGATAGTCTGTCGTAGAAAAGGTTTTGCGAATGAGTCGACAGGAGGGTATCTCGAAAGGCGAGTCAACTCGAAGGATCGGTGATTACTCTCGAAAGACTGGAGAAGTGCAGAGAGAGTAAACAGAAACTGAAGGGAAACCGGTCCGTTATCGAGATGAAAACAAACAGGCAAACCGAAGAAGGATGAAAGAGAAAGAAAAAATGAAAGTCGGGGCGGGACTTCCAAACGTTCGTCTCTGTCTTCTATTAGGCAGGCGCGTTGGGTGCTCTGGGGCACTGTATTAGTTCAAGGCCTTGTATTTCCCAAGATGCTCAAAGGAAAGACAAGAGAACAGGTTGTTGGAGAGTTGTGTCGGGGGGAAAGGATGAGGATAGAAATCCCTTTTTGTGATGTGGGAAGAGTTTTGTGGGAGAGGTTGTGGGAGGGAAAAGGGACTGGAGATCGGAGGCAAGAAGTAAAAATTGGTTTGAGATTGTGTCGGAATCCACCAGAAAAGGCCACCCACCCCTGCAGTCCGTCTACGTTGGCAGCGTGCTGTGACTCTGACTGGCAGCTCACTGCGCCCTCCTAAAAAAAAAAATCGGGGGGAACCTTCCTCCCTTCTGCGCACTACTGTTGTATGGGCGCACTTGCCTCCGCTTAGAAGTGCCAGGACGGCCTAGGTTTTGCCAGCTTCCTGCCAACTGCGCCTGCGCCGACAGCCTAACTCCAGGTTGCACGCCGCTCAGGCTCCAGCTACAGCCCGCCTCCCAGTGAGTGGGTAAGCAAGCAAACAAGGCACCGGATTGGCCACCCTCCAGCATTTGAAGCAGCATGTGCGCTTGCTTTCTGCGGGCACACAGGAAGGGGGATGATGACATGTGAGGTGACAGGCCACGCTTTCACACCAGCCAACGGCCACGCAAGAAAAATTTCCCCTTGGACTTGGGGGCAAGGGAAAGGGACCAATCCAATGACGGATTTCTTTTCGCGATATAAGGTAAGGTAAGATACCGGGGTGTAGGAGGAGATAACGATAATGGCAGAGGGATTATGTCAAGCAAACGAGACCGTACCTTGATGATGGTATTGTGTCTTTTGCAGTGGCTTTGCCCCCAACCAACGTCACGTCGATACAGGACCCTGAATTTTGGATAAGATAGCCGTGGTCCGATTGCACCAAAACCGCTCGGCTCGTGCGCTCCGTCTATCTTGGTCTTGGGATTTAGTAAAGAAAGTACTAGCCATAAGTAATGCTGATGAGCCTCCGTCAATAACTTCAAGAACGAAACATATGTTCTGAGGCTGGTGAGAGGTCGAGAGAGGTTGGTGGTGACCTATTCGGGCCAAGGCGGCGTGGATGACAGGGGCCAGAACGGACGGAAGTGAGGAACAGGTGAAGTTGGGGTTGCAGGATGCCCCGCAGCGAATAGGGGAAGGAGCAGCCAACCTATGGCAAAAGGCACTAGAAGAAAACTCCTCGCCTCCCAGCACCTGCCTCAGAAACTTCTTCGTACTGCTGGAAGAGCAGTCCGATGATGCTGCGTCGCGCTTGGGGTGCCTTACTTTGACTACCTTAGGTACCTCAGTAGGTGCGTTACCGTCATTCACGATACTTACAGGGCACCCTAAACTGCCGGGATGTTTTACAGGCGTCGTCTCAACTCGCTCCGAAACATGCCTCCTAGACCAAGGCAAGGACGGGCTTCAGCATGCTAATTCTTTCTTCTCCCTGGAATCATCCCTGGCTAGCGACTAAAGAACCTTGGCTTCTCACTACCTAGGTAGGTAACAAATTGTAAAACCGCCCTCGCCCATACAGGATGCCCAACGCTGGAACATTGAAACTCAATCTACCCGACCTTAGATCTCCAACGACCTAATCCGCTAGAGGTATCGGCTTCCTGTGGGAGCACCATCCAACCTTCAGTCAAGCAACGGAGAAGAAAAGCAGAAATGCTGAGCGAGGATGGCAGAATACAACTGCATGCCACTCAGGCCAGTCCGACCTACGTCATCTCATCTCCTCAATGATGTCGCGGGGTCTTTAAGCGTCCTCCACTTGAACAGCCGACCCAGGTCAGGCAATTGCTTCGACTGGGGGGTCGCGCAACAGCATGAACAAATAATTGCAGCACACCAAGACTCTCTTTGGCTGTCCCGAGTCCCGACCACCACCGCATATCATGGTCTGATGCATCGGAGCCGCCGAGCCGCCGCTCGTTGCAACCAATAAAGGAGAACATGCGTTTACTTTTCGTACTAGTCAGCTTCGCACTAGAGCAGAAACACCAGTCTGCCCTTCACACACACACAAGGCACTGCAGGGGAGACGAGTCATTATAAAGTCATAAAAAAAAAAGGGCGTGTTTTCTGGTTGATCGGCGTATCTTACCATTCGACCGGCCGCCTGGCTGCCGCTTTTTCCTCCCAACTTCTTGAGACGCCAGAGAAAGATGGGATGAAGCCAGAACACGTTGTCGGTTCCTACCAGGAATACTCGGCGCAGAACCGAACGAGTCGAGAACGGGCGGACGGTCTAATTGGCATCCTCCAAAGTCTCCAAATTCCTTCTCATGACCATTCCCCACGAATACCGCGTGACTTTCCCAGACAGCGACATCAGCAGTAAGCGGGTGGGGGGGGGCATGGTCAATGTCGAAGTGGCTGAATAGCCCCATCTGACCGATGAAGTCGAAGGAAAAACGATTACGGCATCTCGCACGTTTCAAAAACACTCCATCTCTGCCATGAGGCAGCGCCGTGACCTCACTGCGTGCCCCCTCCACCTCCTCACTGCCTTCGAACCTTTGATATTGCGAAAATCACACCGCTGTCAAGCAAACCTTATCTCGGAACCGGAACAGGGCATTTGGACTGGAGGCATAAGCTGTGCGCCCTTGACACAATGCACATCTTCCCAGTACCATTGTCGGGCTGGATAAATTTTTGTCCTCAGGACACCTAAGCCGCCACCCATCACATCGCATGTTCTCATGGTGGAATACTTCTGTCTGTATCAATTACCAGCCCGGCCTAGTAGTACAGTTGTTGCTGGCAAGAGCCCCTTTCAGTGCTTGCTCCCAGCACTATCCATCAGGCCCTCTATTCGTTAAAAATTGTTCACCCTCCACCAGCTCAAGCAGCCTTCACTACCTTGTCGTCGTCGAACTCTATGTCCACGATGCCGTCCTTTGTGACGGCCTTGACCATCATGCCCTTGAAGTCAATTGGTAACCGTCTCTTGAGCTCGTCCGTGCACATGTTCAAGATCTTGATGCCTTGGCCGAGCGTGATGTCGGGGTGGTGGTGTTTATCGAGGATCGACAGGCAGTAGTATCTATTCAGTATCTGCGTCAGCGTGTCTTCTACTTTCTCCCAACGGAAGGATAACTCTGCAGTCCATTGGCGGCGAGTAAGCCCTGTCGAGGGGGGCGTGTCTTAAAAACATACTGTGCGTAGCCGTGGGCGGCGTATGGCACTGCCGCCAGCGAAGCGAGGTAATCCAGCCAGTACAGCGCGGGCTTCTGTGTGATGGGGTCGACGCCGCCCAGGAGCAGATTGACGTTGTAGGGCTTGCGCGAGCGCAGACTCGAGGCGAGCTCGCCGCGGACGAAGTTGGCCAGGCCGGATGGGGAGAGGTCCGTCTCGTTACGCATCGAGTAGAGCTGGGAGTTTGCTTGGATGTAGTCGGCGAATTGCACTACGGGAGCAATCGAGAGCTCGGGTCAGCACGAACCTTTCCTAAAACCATGACGGCAGAGGCTACCACCCCTCAGCTAGCTCACAAGATGGGAGCACGAAGCTCTGTCAGGGGAAGCAAGGTGGGGTTTGGGTTGGCGGCAAACAGCTACTGACCAGTATCACCCGCCTCGCCAGAGTAGGCAATCATTGTGTGCTTGTTGAGAGCTCTCGTCTTGTCATCGGCGACCTTGAGAACCGTCGCGCCTCGCATGGCAGCTTTGGAAGCTGCGATGATGGTGAAGTCCTTGCCCGTAATTCCGAGTAACACCTCCCTAAGGGGAAACGCAATTCAAGGTCAGTTCGCTGCTTTACATCATGCAACAAGCTGGAGGTAATAGAAACTTACATCTTGGCTTCTGCTGTTGTGTTGTATTGTTCTGTGGGGGAGGTGGGAAGCTGGATGGTATGTTCGTCGGGTCGTTGGATATGGGTTGTTCTTCCACCTCACGTCAAGCTACCTACACCCCGGAACGCGCAGTCAAGCTACAGCCTGGGCCGCTCAGCGGAATTCTGCCCCCACAGACCGCCGCATGCCGCTGGCCGGAAAAAGTACCCTTGTCGAACCAGCTGCAATTGGCTGTGAGATACCCCACATCAACACTTGATTCTCCGAAATACGTACCCATCTAGAACTTTTTTTTCTTCTTTTTCCTGTGAGATGCCCACCTAGAAAAAAAAGTTCACTTACAGCCAGGCGGGAGCAATTACTCCAGATACTCCCAAGAGGTCACCCGCCGTGTGCCCAAAATGTCCTCCTTCTTCACAATCCCTGGATCGAACAAGAAACGAAAGAGGACAGCCGCTCCCGAGGCCCCCAAGAAGCGAATTGCTGCCTCCAAGACCTCAAATAGGGCCCCTCCAAGAGCAGCGGCGGCAGCAGCCAAAGGCAAGAAGAGCGGCGGCGCGACAGGCGGCGCGAAATCAGCAACAACAGCATCCAAGAAGCGAAATGAGCGTGACGACGACGACGAATCGATCTCGGGCAGCGACTCAGACGATGAGAGCATAGTCAGCGCCGACAATGGCCGTGGCTCAGAAGAAGACGAAGACGACGACGACGACGCCGTCCCCGGCGAGACGGCCGCGGAGCGCCGACTGAGGCTCGCAGAGCGGTACCTTGAGAATGTGAAGGAGCAGGTGGACCTGGCGGGCTTCGACGCTGCCGAGATTGACCGCGATCTGATCAACGAGCGGTTAGTGGAGGACGTAGCCGAGTCCAAGGGAAAAGTCTACCGCCAGCTCGTGGCTGAGCTCGCCTTCAACCGCGCGACGTCGTCCTTCTTCCGCAACAACACTGAGACCTTCACCTCTGTCGCCGTCAACTTCCCCTACGCCTACACCACCACCAAAGACCTGTACGTGCACAAGTGGAGGATACAGGACCTGCCGCAAAACCAATTCCCGCAGACCACCCGCAAGAAACCCAAGAAGCCGCCCGCGCCGCCGCGCAAGCGACCTGAGCTGCAGACATGGCTGAGGGGCAACGTTAACGCCGCTAAGAACAAATCTTTCCAGCGCCACGTCGAGAAGATCCTCTGTGTTGCTGTCTCGCCCGACGGGAAGTATGTTGTCACTGGTGGTGAGGATCGCCGGTTAATCATTTACGACGCCGAGACGCTCAAGCCGATCCGCGTGTTCACGCACCACCGCGACGCCGTCACCGGCCTCGCCTTCCGCCGTGGCACAAACCAGCTCTACTCTTGCTCGAAGGACCGTACCGTCAAGGTCTGGAGTCTGGACGAGCTCGCCTACGTCGAAACGTTGTTCGGTCACCAGGATGAGATTGTCGACATCGACGCTCTTGCTCAGGAACGTTGCGTCAGTGTGGGCGCGCGTGATCGCACAGCACGTATGTGGAAGGTCGCAGAGGAGACGCAGCTTGTTTTCCGCGGTGGAGCCGTAGACAAGAAGTCCCGCCCGGACGTGGATCCGCGATCTCTCCCTCACGAGGGCAGCATGGACCGCGTGGCCATGATTGACGACGAGCTCTTTGTCACTGGTAGCGACAATGGCTCGCTTGCTCTGTGGAGCGTGACCAAGAAGAAGCCCCTATTCATACTACCCATGGCCCACGGTCTGGAAGAAGCCCTGCGTCCAAATGAGGCTTCGGCGGATCAGAACCCAGACTCCAGCGTCGTGCCGCCGCCTCAACCGCGGTGGATCACAGCTCTCAAGACGATTCCGTACTCGGACGTCATCCTGAGTGGAAGTTGGGACGGCTGCATAAGAGTTTGGAGGTTAAGCGAGGATAAGAGAAAGATCGAAGAGTCGGGTAGTCTCACATCAGAGGCTGAGCAGATCTCAAAACCGACATCTAACGGGAAGTCGGCAGGTGTCGGTGGCGGTCTGAAAGGCGTGATCAATGATATCGCCATCTTTGAGCGAGGCGAGCGCGGTCAGGATGGCGTTTGCGTCATCGCTGCAGTTGGCAAGGAGCACAGGTTGGGCAGGTGGCAGATGAGGAAGGGCAAGGGAAAAAATGGTGGTTACGTGTTTGAAGTGCCGAGGGTGAAAAAGCCGGAGGTGAACGGCAACCATAATGATGCATCGAATTCGGAAAGCGAGTAAAAAGTTATAGATGTGTTACTTTCCTGGGAGAGGGAGGGAAGTTGCTGGGAGTTATGCATAGAGCATCTCGTACCACAATGTACGATCTACGAGATGAGCCTCTACTCACTGACATAGTCTGGAGAAATCGCAACTACTCCTCCAAAACTTGTTTGATTTCTTTCGTCGACCTCTTTTTGAGGACGAAATGCGATAAATCTACGGGTATGGAATGCCAGGCTATGCTATGGAATGTAACTATCGCGACAACTAACGCTTTGCCAACCAATTAGAAAGATGAAACGAACCAAGTTGAGCATACCAGTTTACCAGACCGCTCATTTGCCTCTTCACGTTTCTCATGCACCCATCTTCCATTCCAAGCACCGTATAAATCGAGCCTTCGTAGTAATTCATCATCAAGGGGTATCTTATGGGGACGTTTCCTAGTCCGTGAGATCCACAGTCACATGATGTTGTGACTTGGACCTTTTGGAGCCGGGTGATCCGTCATGGGTTTCGGCATTCTCGACGCTTGGCCTGAGCAGTTCTTCCAAGCTTGGTTGTCTAAGTCTTTTCACTGACGCAGGTGAAGACCTGACAGAAGTAGGCCTGCTAGGAGGCGATCTCGTAGACGGAGATTTAACAGGCGGTGTCTTGGCAAGTGACCCTTCAGCGGATGCCACAATCGGCGCCGCAAAGTGTGGACTTGTAAGCGGATGCCCTGCCGTCATTGTGGGAGGACTTGGGTTCTGCGATGGTTCTTGATCTTCGGTCGTACTCGCATGTTTTTGAGCTTGATTCTCAGCCTCCTGAGAAGCACTATCGCCTCCTCGGAGGAATTTAGAAGGAGATGCCTGCAATTCACTGATAAGTTGCTTGGAGGGCGAGTCGCTACTTTCATGTTGCTTGGATGCCCGTCTCTCTGAGCGAATAGGCATGGGCTTGGACGGTGATGAAAGTTGATTCAAGAGCTGCTCGCCAGCGGTGAGACTTCTCTTGAAACTCTCAGACACCGATCCTCTCTTGCCGGCTGACCGTATTTCAGGCGAAGGTGCTGAAATCTGGTCGTCAGCTGGCATTTTCTTGGTGCAGGACGTAGTCTTGCTGTTGTGGTGGCGAGGGCTCGACCGCACCTGAACTGGCGAAGACTGCGTGCGTTGCGGCGGTGAGAAAAGAGAGGGCGTTTTGGTTTCGTCGGGAGGTTTTGATCGACGTGTTGGAGGTCCATCATTGCCCTCTTCAGCTGTGCCGGTAACTGTAAGGGCCGACTCGGGAGGTCGTGTTTCTTTAGAAACTGCGATATTGCCATCCGCTGCTTTCTTTGACGGGGAAATGCTGCGACTCTTCACCGAAATCGTGGGGTTGCCCTTTTTTGTAGACGACGATTTCTTGGGCACATCGTCAACTGTTGTCGGAGTCCTAGGTGTCGCTGGTGGGCCGCTAAGTTCCTTCTCCGGTGATCTGCTTGAGTAAGGCCCTTGGCTACTGGATTTCTTCTTGGCCCTTCTCTCGGCAGCCTGCTTGGCATTGCGTTCATTCTGCTCCTTGCGCTGCTCGATAATGATGCTGCGAAGTTCGCCTCGCATCTCGAGGGACGTGGTATTCCAACCCGGATTTTCCTTGCGGACTAACTGATTCACAACTTCGTCCGGGCTTCTCAAAAACTCTCGCATATAGTAAAGGAGGAATGCACCACAGCTTGCGTGATCAAGTTGTTCCGGGATGTTTTTGGCAGTCATGCCGAATTGTGCCGGGGGTTCAATTTCCAGCTTCTTCTTGTCCTTTGCTTCGAGGACCAGGTACTCCTTTAGATTGCCGCACGTCGCTGAATGGCCTATGGCCAAGGAATCGAGAGTGATGACTCTGGCCTCACAGGGGTCCTTCTTTCGAGACAGGGTTGCCGAGCTCTTCTTGACGAAAGTATGTGGTTTGGCGGGATACGTTTGTAATTCACTTGTCTCTGTCTCGGGCTGGGTCTCTATTGCTTTGTTGTCCTCCAAACTCATATGCTCGACCTGCTCTCCGACGGTATAAACCAAGCCATCCTTTGATGGCTCTTTGGATGGCGTGCTGTTGGATTCTTCTACCCCGCTTCCGTCGGACTTGATCAGTTTAGAAGGATGACAGATGATGGCAAGATACCAGTGAGCTTGCTCGTTAATAGGGACGATGATGTAGTCGTACGAGAAAAGATCAACTTTTGAAGTCCACGTCTTGACGCCATCATAGTTGATGCCTCGACCTCGTTTCTCCGTCAACTTCGGATAAAAGTAGGTGTTCATGAAGTATATCCTGTCAGCCACTTGTTTGTTCTCCTCTTCCAGCTTAGCCTGGAGGTACCGAGAGTAGAAGCCGATAAGATTGTCGTTCATGAATTCGCCTTCCTCAAGTCTGCCAATGTCGTCTTTGTAGACGGTAGTTCTGTGTTTGCCGGACACAGGGAAAATCAGCGGCTTGTTGTCCTTCCAGATGTCTTCCCAGTCTGGATGCTGTATCATCCATGGCACGGGACTCGGTGACTTCGGTGTTGTTCTACTCGGTTGCGTGTTAGATGGAGGACGAGTAGGGGTATCCCTTGTCTGCGTCTGTCTCGTGGACCGCCGGAATTCATTTGTGCCGCTTGTCTCGTCAACGAGGTCGAAGTATGCAGACGTAGTCCTTTTGGTGGAGCCTGACGTTGACGCTGAAGCGGCAGAAGTCATGCCGCTGCGAAGAGTAGCGTTGGATCGGTATTGGGTGCTCTGCTGAGATGAGCTGGGTCTTATAGCATTCCTTGAGAGTGTTTGCTCAGTTCCAATGGCGCTGTTCGTTTCCTTGTTCTCGAGGTATTTGAGATCGTCCGGCACTGCCCTCGGCTTGTAGCCGACTGCCTTTCCCCATTGGAAGTCGAGGGTTTTTTGAAGTGGAGCGCTGAGACCGTGTCAGAGTTTGTCCACTCAATCTCAATAGACTGCTAATCACTTACCTGTCGCTTGAGGTGATCTTAAGCTTGAGGGCCGATTGGCGCGGGTAGCTATCTTGCGCCCAGAGCCCGAAATGAAGCGCATCACCAGGTTCAGCAAACTCCAAGACAAGGGGAGAACCTCCTTTTGCGGCTCTTTTGACAACGGCAATAGCGGGGCTGCCCATGGTGTACTGAATCTCATTACAGAAATTCAGCTTCACCTCAAGCCAATGGTAGTCCTGTCGTTGTTTGCCACTGGAGTCGACTGCTATGAGAGTATACGTCTTATCAACCCGTAGGATCGGCTCTTCTGATTTGGGGAGAGCATCGACTCGTAAAGTTTTTGGAGCTGCTACAGCTCGCTTCAGCCTGAAGAAAGGTGCACTAGTCTCTCCGCCGTTTTTGGAAAAGTTGATTCGCGACATGTCTGCGCTCGCACGTTTACCAGGGGTGATTGGTGACATCCTTCCATCATCGTCTGAAATGGCATCAAGCTCTATCCTTTGGCTTCTCTCCTTTTCGGCGGACTTCGACTCCGTTGCGAGCTCGTCAATTTGCTCTAGATCACCATCAGAAATGCCCTCCGACGCCCTCCGCGGGTTTTTCGCCAGTTGGAATGGCGTATTGCAAGCAACCCTGGGCGGAAGACCATTCCGCTTCTTGAACGGCGGCTCCTGTTCTCTGAGTTCATCATCACTGTACGTATCGCGCTTGTTCTGCGGGGTTTGCTGGCTCAGCAGCTTTCTGGTATCTGGTCGGCGGATGCGCTTCTTGGTCGCTGATCCGTTTCTGGTCGTATTGATCGTCTGGCGATATTCCGGCACATATGAACCCGAAACTGAATCAGATTCTGACCTATTGCTCGCCATGTCGCCATCTCTAGACTTCTGAGACCCTGTCAGGTCTACCACCGAAGAAGCTTTCAGCGATGGGGATCTGTCGGATGGAGTTGTTTCGGGCAGGCCGATGGAGAAGGTCGCCTTAGAGTAACCATAGTTTTGCGGAGAGTTGGTTTTGTTCAATGTTTTCTGACGCTTTGAAGACCTTGTTTGCTCGTTTCGAGTCTTTTGAGACTGGGCGGGCCTCTTGCTCAGACTGTCAAGCCCTTTCGAGTCGATATTATTCTTCGTTTGGAAGTCGCCGCCCAGAAGATTCCTCAGTCCATCTCGGCCCTGAACCATGGCCAGTGTTAGTTCAAGTCGCTATTTACCACTCTAGAAGAGCTTTACCATTGGGGTTGAAATGGGAACTCCGGTCTTCGGATTCCTGTCAGAGCCAGTGTCAGTGACTAGATTCGCAGCATCGCGTGGGGAACGCGAGTACCCGTATGTAGGAAAAGAATGCGAATCGGGATCTAGGTATCGTCTTCGCAACTTCTGGGCACTTCAGATCCATAGTCAGTCGTGAATTCAGATGTGCCAGTGCGGCGCGAACACTCACTTGGCTCGATTTGCCAATGTGGGCGACTGTGCCGAAGATCGTATGGGGACACCGTCTGCGACAGCCTTCTCGCCACTCCTGGTGATCCCTTTCCCTTCCCCGGCCGCACGCGCGAGCGTTTCTTGACCTAGCTCGGCTTCGGGTATGCTAGCCGTCGGTATGGCGCCGGGGGCCTTTTCGAGGGTCGTAAATCGAGAGACAGGGAGGGAGGATTTCGAGATTTTGCCGAAGACGTACTTTTGAGCCCTTTCATCGCATGAGCGCGGCAAGATCCTGGGAGGAGAAGTTGCGTCGTCGTCAGGCGGTATCGTTCTGTGCTTCTGCTTCATTCACGAAAGTCGGTCGGTTAGTGGTGGGGTCTTTGGCAGGCAAAAAAAGCACCGGTTGGTTTGCCCTGCGGGTCGCCGGGTGCTCGTCGATGTTTGGGGGTAACACATGGACGTCCAGCGCGCGCTGCAAAAACGTTCAGGCTGCTAGTGCTAGGTAGGGGAGGAGGGTCCGCTGACGCGTGCTCTGGATACAGCGGATTGGGTAACTTCGATCTCTCGCCTGTGCTTGCGACAGCTTCGACAAGCTCCACTCAATTACCTTAACTTAAATCCAGCTTGTTGGAGCGCACCTGCCACCAACTCATTCCCTCCCGCTACATGGTGCAGTCTCTCGAGCTAACCGCTTGGCAGCAGATGAGAAATGTTTGGCCGCTAAGAGCATAAGACTGGGGAACACGGTCAACGTACCTCTTTCCTACGTTCTTGTTCTCTCCACCTGGTCATGATAGGCTCTGCTCTTGTATTCAGGATCGGTTGCTGGAAGTGTCGGTGCGAATCGCAAGTATCCAGATCCTATGGGTACCTTAAGGTACCTAGGTAGGCACTCTTAAATCGAAAGTTGTAGCGAGGCAAGTAAGCGAGCCAAGAAGATGTGGAAAAAAGGATAAGAATAGATACAAAGCATGAGTTCCTTCCTCTTGGTGAAGATGAGAGCCCGTGCACTTTCCATGCTGCGCTCTTTATATGTAGCCCACCAAAGGGTCAACAGAGGGGAAGGAGGAAAGACGTCAAACGACTTATGGCAGATGCTAAAGCAGACAGACACTTATAACCAAACAATATCCATAAGGTATTCTTTCACGCGTTAGACTTTTGACTGAACAAGAGGACAGCACAAGGCAGGGATTTCAATGACAAAGTGCGACTTCCTGTCTGAATGTTCAGCGTAAGGTATGAAGAAAACTGGAGCACCTTACAATAGGCCATCCTCGTGGCATCGAACTTCGGCAAGGATGATCCACTAAGGTAGGGACCTGGAAGGGAAGCCGCCCGGACCCAGGGTCCGCACCACTGGTTCCGCTCCTGTCAATGAGGTGCCCTCATTAGGTAGGTAGTCCCCCTACCAGCTCACCTTAGCTTCCCATGTCCGGAGCCAATCACACTGCTAAAGTCCGCAAGGCTGATGAAGCTTAACGCCAAAACGTGGCCTCCCATCACTGTCCAGGCTCTTGATTTCATCAAATTTGTCTGTCCTGGCGACGTTTATGCAGCGCAGCTGACACCCAACCAATTTCTCCTCAAACCTCTGCGCCGCCCACCGGTCAAGGTCTTTCGCCAAAAATGTACAACACTCTCACCCGCGCCCAGAACGCCTTTGGCTTCTTCACGACGGTAGCCTTCGCCGTCGCGGCCCTCATCGCAGCTACGGATCTGATCACCCCTCGCGCGCCCACCGTCGGCGAGCTGAAGACCACACACATCCAGGTCGTAAAGGGTCGCCCCCATTACTACTCCCCCAAGAAGGAAGAATATGCCATCGTACGTTTTCCATTACGTCTCCAGCATCAGCGCTCGGCCCGTGCTAACTAGCGATTTCGTGTAGATCAAGTTCTCCCTCGACGCCGACCTCTCTGACCTCTTCACCTGGAACACCAAGCAGGTCTTCGTCTACGTGACGGCCGAATGGCCCGACAACTCCAAGAAAGCCGTTCCCGGCGTCAACGTGACCAACGAGGCCGTCATCTGGGACCAGATCATTACCGCCCCGAGCTCAGACCACCTCGCCAACATTGGCCCGGCCGCCATGCGCAAGCTGAAGAAGAGCGCTGAGGGCAAGAGCATCGACCCCAGTCGGTAAGTTGCACACCAGACACGGTCACGAACTGGTTCTGTGAAGCGGAGGAGCTAACGACTATTGCAGTGGCAAGCTTAAGATTAGGAACCAGAAGCCCAAGTACCAGATCACCCACCCCTCGGGAAAGATCGCCGAAGCCGACAAGGTCGTACTGAAGCTGCATTACAATGTTCAGCCTTGGGTGGGCATCTTGACATGGAACCAATACCGCGACATCGGCTACTGGAAGGCGCTGAAGGGCGGTATTAGCAAACCTTTCAAGCTTCCAGCTTTAAAGGTCAAGGAGAAGAAACCGTGATTTCACTTGAGAGTAGGGTTTTCGTAGTCTGCAAAAGAAGTGTTGAATTCAACTAGTAGCGTCTGGTAATCGTCACTTTTACAAGCATGTCAACACTTTTCGCAACGACAATGTGTGTGGTATTGGTCTTCTCATGTAGTGCATGGTGCCGTCCACGCAAAACAAGAATGTCTACACGCTTCTAGGGTTAGCCAATACATCCCAAGTCATCGCTTTTCCTCCACCAGTACACATGCGTGTCTTATTTAGTCGACTTCTATGCCTTCTTTTTGGTGACCGACGCCATCAATCAGAAACCACGCCCTTTCATCGAGTGGGTATTCGCTATCCCAAAGAAGAAAACGCCAAAGAGACCTCCTAAGACTGCTGTGCTCCGGCGGCCGCGTTCCCGCCACGGCCGCGAGGAGCTCCTCTTCCTCGTCCGCCGCGTCCACGTCCGCGCCCTCTACCTCTATTGTCGAGATTAGCGGGAGGTGGCACATGTGAGTACATCGCCTGCTGAGGGGTCTCGTGAAGTGCAGAGTGTCCAGGGTGTTGGACAGGACCGCCACGGCCCCGCCCGCGGCCCCTGCCGTTCTGACCCTGGATGCCGTGTCCATTGAACTCGTGGCCTGCACCGTTACCATTTGCCGGGCGGTAGACAAGGTTGCTATGAACCAAGTTCGGGGCGCTTCCACGTCCACGGCCGCGACCAGAATGGCCCTGGTTGCCATCGATAGCACCACGCCATCCACCTCTGAGAGGAGCACGAGCCGGAGCGTCCCTATAATACGGGACACCTGTCACTTGAGTTGTGAGGGAAGAGGCAGCAGGCGCCGGCTTACGCTGCATCCCAGCCTTGGATCCGGACACAACCTGCTTGTACGTAGTGTTGAGCACTGAAGAAGAGTACACAGTCATGCCGCGGAAAGGCGGACACCTATCACCCAAAGTCGTGCCGCTCATGAAAGTGAGATCCCAGACCACATCCAGCAGAACATTGTTGGCAGTGCGGCTAAGACCGACGACTGTTCCTCGACTTCCAAGGGGAACCTTGCCGGACGAGGACAAGAAGCTGACACGGTCACCCAAAGCGAACCTCTGATTACCTAGGAAGAGCTCAGCATCGCTGGGTTTCATGATGGCTGAACGCGGGACGCCCTTCATGTTCTTGACCTCCACGTCATGGGACTGAAGGAAGACGTGAGCACCCTCTTCAGCAAGGCGCATTACCACA
Organism: Colletotrichum neosansevieriae; assembly: GCA_036785495.1. Taxonomy (NCBI): domain Eukaryota; kingdom Fungi; phylum Ascomycota; class Sordariomycetes; order Glomerellales; family Glomerellaceae; genus Colletotrichum; species Colletotrichum neosansevieriae. Next base: position 67,799 of record JAVHLV010000307.1, read on the forward strand.
ACAGAGTCCAGCTGCTCGGCATCCAAAGGAACTCTCTCAAACTTGCTAGTCTGGGCTGCCTTCAACCATGCACCAATCTCCTTGACGCGCTGAGCGGCAACCTTTGGGTCTTTCCAAAGATCGGTGTCGTTGACATCGCTGGACTGGGGATTTTGTTGAATGGCTGCGAAGAAGTCGGGGAAGGCCGCGATATACCTAGCCAAAAGCTCGATTGCGGCATTGCTGAACTCCCAACCCGATTCGGTCTTCTGCGAGAAGCCGAGGACCTTCTGTTTCTTCGCATCGAACTTCAAGTTGAGACCCAGGTTGACTCTGAGCCCACCAACTGTGTTGATCTGGTATGATGACAGAATCTTGCTGAGAATTAAGGGGTGTAAGCCCAGCATCTTTGCAACGGCGTACGATGGGGTGTATCGGTTTTGACGCTTCATCTCCTGAATGATGGGTCTCGCGAACTCTGGCTCCTTGTTCTTGAGAACAGACACTCTGATATTTGCCTTGTTGTTCGCATGACCAGTGACTTCGAGAGCACGTCCGTAGTTGTACTCTCCCAAGAAGAAAGCCTGCGTGCCGATGGGATACTCCTCTTCGATCGCAACAGCAGCCTTCTCAATAAAACGCTCGTCTTCGTTGATGACTTCGTCGACAATAGTTTGAGAGGCGTAAACGCTCCTCATGCTTGGGTTCAACGCGTACTCCTTCACAAGGGCACCTTCCTCGGTCTTCATTAATCCCTTGAGCATGTGGACGTGGACGAGGGATTCCACAGTGCCGATAGTGAAGCCAAGGCGCTTAGAGTGCCAGTTTTCAATGTAGGCGGCCTCCTTCGCCAGAAAATCGATGTCTTTGGGGCTGTGGTGATTCTGGATCACTGAGCCCGTTTGTTCGTCGAGCTCGTAGTCAAAGAGCTCGTCAGAGACCTTGACAATCTTCGCCTCCTGCAGGAAAGGATATCCAACGAAGCAACGCTTCCCGAGTTTCTCTCTGGCAACCTCTGCCTTCGTCCTCATCTCTGAGTCGCTGAGGGTGACGATCATGCTGGGGTTCTTACTGTCCGCTTGGAAAACGTTGACACCGTAGTGCTCAACGAGTGTCGCCGTGTAAGGCAGTGTATGTAGCGTGGGGAAACCTGCGAGTGCCTCGATGTTGATCTTGGCGCCTTCGACGAGGCCTTTGCGGTATTTCAGCCCCTCGACGTTCGGAAGCTCGAAGATATTCTCCACACAGTGGCAAGGACTGATGTCAGGGAAAACACCCGTCAGAGAGGACGGATAGGTGTAGGCCATCTCTGGGTTGTATGTAAACTTCAGAGCAACTCCGAAGCCGTTTCTCGCCTTCTGATCGGCGCTGAGCAGTGCATTCTTGGGTCCCATTGCATCGAGTAGGCGTTTCTCGTCGATGAACGGAATCTTGACGACTGCCTCCCACTCCATCTTCTTTCCATTCATGTCGAGCTCGAAGTCCCTCGGATAGAAATCGTAGATTGGGGACTGCGGATTGGTCATCAGATCCCAGTAGACCTCGGGAACAATAGATTTGCTTCGGTCGGGCAGCACACCCATGAGTTGCTCGTACGGCCGGAAAGGCTGGCCCAAGGGAAACTTCAAGTCGGCTCCGAGACCCTTCACAACGTCTGCATCTACAGTCAGTAAGATTCCTGCCAACTTGGACCCTCAACATACCAGACGTTAGAGGAGAATAGTGGTACTGGTAAAACCACGGCCACGAGGCGATCCCTCGATAGTAGTAGTACAAGACCCATTGGAGACCCTGGACATAGTTCTCACACAGCTTGGTCAACTCTTTGTCGTAGACATCTGGTGCCCACTCAGGAAATTTCTCGAGATAGTACTTGGTCTTCCAAGCTTGGTACTTTTGGTCGTAAAGATCCTTGTAGTGCTGCTGAGCGTCCTCGGCGGTAATGTCAATGACAAGAGCTTTGTCATAGTTTCGCATGACACGATACAATGCGAGAGTTCCCTCCTCTTCTTCGTCGTTAGCGCTCTCCGCCGCCCCGGCGGGGAAAGACAGAAGAAGGTGTCGGTGGCCGTCGTCATCTTCCTTCGTGCTCCATTCGATGTGAAGAGTGTCGGCGATATCTTGCACAAATTTGCGATCCGCGGCGTTGAGACTGGTTCCAAGGTCTAGCGGCTCGGAGGAAGGCGTGTTCACGTAAGGACGGATCTTTAGTTTCCACAGATCTCTCTGGGAAGACGTTAGAACTAATCCTTTGCCCTTGGACTTCTTGTTGTCGGCGCCATTGGGTTCGGCGTTTCTCTTAGACTGGAACCACTTTTCGTCGCCAACATCCTGCTCGAATGAGTTCAGCTCATCCTTGGAGAGCTCATCCAACAGCGTTTTGAGGCGTTCGAGGTTGATAACGCCACCTTCGTTTATGTAGCCTTCGCCTCGAGGAAGAACCTCCTTGTAAATTCGGAACATGGCGGCGAGGGCACCCTCATTGATGTGCAAGCGTGGGAGATTGGGAAGGAAATCGTTTCCAACAAAGAAGGCCATGAGAATGAAGTCGTCGATGATTTGTTCAAAGTCGTAAGGAAAACTCAGGCGGCCGGGTTCCTTGAGTTCCTGGAATTCCAGTTCGAGGTACTCGCGAACCATGCAAAGATGCATCAAGTAAAAATTTTGGTGCTCCAACTCTTTGGACTTCTTCGAGTTGTTGCGACCAAAGGTGACCTCTTCGCGAAGAAGGCAAAAGTGGGGGTCGTGGCTGAGAAGACCCAGCATGATGAGATCGGCATCAAGACCATACAAGCAGTGCCGGATGTTAGGGTCATAGCCAGGTTGTGCTTTTGCGTTCCTGATGTACTCCATGATCTTGTGCTCGCCTTCACCAGGCACCTCATGACCAGACAGGACCACTTCGCAGCCCTGCCAGTCAGCGTCTTCGGAGACCTTTTTGTTGACAAAATACTTTAGCTGCTGGGTAAGCTTCGCCATGAACTCGGTACCGGGGGTAATGCAGTTACTGTCGAACGGAGGTTCTTTGGGCATCTCGACGCCCTCGTTGATCGCCTTGTCACGGGCTTTCTCGGCGTCGAGCGCGGTTCGGAAACGACGGGCGCGCTGCTGGTTCATCTTGGCTCTCGGTGCGACACCATCAATGGCCATGAAGAACAGCTGCTTCGGCTTGATCTTCCCGAACAAGTGCTCAATGTAGTTGAAGATGCGGATGAACATCTCCTCCTCACTGAGTCGAAAGGTCGTGTCTTCACCCGCATCCTTGTGTGTGCAATTATGAATGATTCCGTTCATATCCAGCTACCGACCACGTTAGCCATTCGTAATCGACTACGGCGGGGGGTGGAGGCGAGGCGAACATAGAGACAGTCAAACTCGGGGATGCGGTTCTCGGCAATGAGCTGAGAGATGGCCGGGTAACGCTCCGAGAGCCATCTGAAGAACTTGGGGACACTGTAGACAGAGATGTGAGCAAGAGTGACCTTCGCCGTGGGAAACAAGTAGAAGTTCAAGATACCCCATGATGTGGCGATGGTGAATGCGCTTAAGCTAAGCGCAAGTAATGATGATGGTGTTGATTGTTTTGAATCTGCGATAAATTTGCAGAGCCGGCACTGTTGTTTCTATGCGTCCCGGCGATGCGAGCGATCGTATTTCTTTTTTTCCCTCTCCAACACGAGGGAGATTGACGCAGGAGTCCAGGTCAATTAGTCGCAAGTTTACGACCTGAGGGAAGGAAAAGAGAAAATAAACAAGTGAAAGAACAGTCAACACTTGGCTACGGGAGAACCAATGTGTTCGCGATTCTGCCAGGTGAACAGGGAACTCGGCTGTCGAGCTGTGTGAGGGCGCAAGGATGGAAAAGTTAGGTCGCGATTGCGCAGATGTAGCTAGATAAATGAACCTGCCACCAGGTTGATATGGGATATGGGGTGGATGATGCGGTGGTCTGCGCCACATCTCAGGCAGAGACCCCGCCAGCTGTGGCAAGGGCTCCTGGGGCTGGGCTGGTAGGTACCTCAGTTCGCAATAGTGAAGTAAGGTAGAGTGGAGCCTGGGATGGGATGCTTGAAAGCTCAGGTCCTTTTCAAGTGTTCTTCCACCACGACTGGAACCAGAAAATGTGGGGGATCTTCTCGCTGAGGCTATCCGGTACCTAAGGTAACCTTTACCTACCTAGGTATGTCTGAAAGAAAAACGGGTCTTTTTCACGCTAAATAATAAATAAAAACTTAGCAGTAGTTACTGACTACTGTAATAATTTTAAGTAAAACCTTGAACTAAAAGCTTAGATTAAGCTATAAAATACTATAAATCTTAATAGGTATATCTTAGTAAGTAATTTGAGGTTATAAAAATAATCTCTAAAGTGCTTAAGTGCAGCAGTAAAACTGCAGGTATTTCCCATCAATCCGAAACCAAGCCGCCAAGATGCCTCAGCAACGCCTATACCTCATCGATACCCTTGTTGCGATAAATTGTCCTAAGGGATGGGGCGAGAGTGCTGTGTTCCACAAATTGTAGCTGGCTCCTGCTCTGCTTGCGACCGTGTGCTGCAGCACTAAGGTAATCAATCTACGCGCTGCGCGTCTTCTCTAAAACTCCACCTCGCGTCAACCTAACCTGCAATTGCGTCGGCGAAGATCTTTCCGACATCATCTTGCGCATACCACCGCAAGCAACCTGATCACAGACACAACACTCGAAGATTTTATCAATATCCATTCAATCATTGAACAAATCAAATACAATGGCCCCTGCCCAGGTTGTGGACGACGTCGACGGTAAGCTTCGCAAACGAGCTCGGAATTCGCCCATTCTAACCTCTGTCAGTCGACATGGTCCAGGAAGAGGATGAGGACCAGGACCAGCGTCTCATCAATGAAGGTAAGCACCATCACCAAGATTTTATCATATTGTCATTCGTATGCTAAGCTCAAACTCAGAATACAAGACTTGGAAGAAGAACAGTCCCTTTCTCTACGACATGATCCTCAGGTACGACCAATCAGGGTTTCCCTTCCGACTGCGATTAACACATGCTACAGCACGGCTCTTGAGTGGCCTACTTTGACTACGCAATGGTTCCCCGATGTCAAGGAACCCGAAGACAAGAACTACCGAGTTCACAGACTGCTTCTCGGCACCCACACCTCCGAGGGACTCCCAAACCACGTCCAAATCGCAGAGGTCAAGGTTCCCAAATCGGCCAACCCGAACCCGGCTGAATACAGTGAGGAGACTGGCGAAATTGGCGGACACGCGAAGTCGTCGAACGGAGTGTCTTCTGCGATTGAGTTTAGCATCGTTCAAAAGATCGATCACCCCGGTGAGGTCAACAAGGCTCGCTACCAGCCTCAGAACCCCGACCTCATCGCGACACTGTGTGTCGATGGAAAAGTTCTCGTCTTTGACCGCACAAAGCACAGCTTGCAACCCACAGGCAAGATCAATGCCCAAGTCGAACTCATCGGCCACAGGCAGGAGGGATTTGGCTTGAGCTGGAATCCCCATGTAGAGGGCTGCCTTGCTTCTGGCAGTGAAGACAAGACCGTCTGCCTTTGGTAGGTGAAACATGCTACAGGATAAAGCCTATTTAGCTAACCACGCTCTTACAGGGACATCAAGACGGTGCAGAGTGGCAGCAATACCCTGAAGCCCGAGCGAAGATACACCCACCACACGCAGATCGTCAACGATGTTCAATACCACCCCATTGCCAAGAACTTCATCGGAACTGTTTCAGATGACTTGACAATGCAAATCATCGATGTGCGTCAGGCTGATACCGATCGCGCTGCTGTTGTTGCCAAGCGCGGCCACCTGGATGCAATCAACGCCCTCGCTTTCAACCCTACCTCAGAAGTGCTTGTTGCGACGGCTTCAGCGGACAAGACATTAGGCATTTGGGATCTGCGCAACGTCAAGGAGAAGGTCCACACACTTGAGGGTCACAATGATGCTGTCACCTCCCTCTCATGGCACCCTCAGGAGGCTGGCATTCTCGGCTCTGGCAGCTATGATAGACGTGTCATATTCTGGGACCTATCGCGCGTCGGAGAGGAGCAAATGCCTGATGACCAGGAGGATGGTCCCCCAGAGCTGTAGGTCTCTTTGTCGTCCACCCAAACTACGAAGCTAATTCTTGGACAGACTCTTCATGCACGGTGGCCACACCAACCACCTCGCAGACTTCAGCTGGAACCCCAACGAGCCCTGGCTTGTGTGCAGTGCCGCTGAGGATAACTTACTCCAAATCTGGAAGGTTGCCGACTCTATTGTTGGCAAGGATGATGGTGACTTGCCTTTGGATGAGATTGACCGGTAGGCGAGGTTCAATCCGCTAGTCGTTTTCGCATGATTGTGTTTGGCTGGTATCATAAGGGGATGGGTCAAAATGGTGGTGATGATTCAGGGTTTTCAATGGCGTCTATGGACATATTTCAGATTCCCAACCAGCTTGCTTTGTAATTGCTGTTTCAGTGATTATCGTGAGTGAAAGCCACTCTGTGAGCTGCGCGTTATGAGTATTTATGAGTAACTCCTGAAACCATGCGTTAGAAGCAATCATTTATATCTCCATCATTCAGCAGAGAAAGGGATAATGCAACAAGTTGGAGTAATGACGATGGATGAAGAGAATCAAGGCTATGCTATTTGAAAGCCAAGCACACAGCCCATGAAATCCAAGTGCGAGAGGTATACACATACCCCCCAGGAATATGCACACATACACACACATGTACATTGCTTTTCTTTCTGACCAGAAATGTGCTTTAATAATACCAAACCACTTTGACACGAAGATATGGATGTGTATGAAGGGGATGGAGAAGATAAAGGTGATGCTGACAAAAAAAAAAACAAGAAGCACTTTCGCGTTTTCAACAGTATGGATAAAGGATAATTATTTCAGAGAGAGATAGGGAAATAAAAGACTGCAATTCAACAAAAGCCAGCCGGCCTGCCCTGAACCCCTGTTTCACTCCCCGACTCCCACAACGTTGCCACCCAATTTCCAGCCGTATAGAAAACCATAGTTCGAAGTAGGGGAGGGAGGAGGATGAGGGAGATTGGAAAATGCCACGAACAAGGACTGGCAAATTTTTTATATGTGTTTGTTTAGAAGGATGGGAAAACAACAGACGGCAAAAACGACACGAGATGACGAGAGGGAGAGAACTAAAAGAGAATAGAAAAGGACGAAAAAAAATTGAAAATCGACGCGACAACTTCTCTCACACAATGAAGGCCAGCCAGGTATACACGTAACACTCCCTTCGCTATGCACTCCCCTTTGGACCACCCAAAATCCGACCCGAGCCGCAACCGCAACGTCCAAACCAAGGTGAGGCCGTAATCAACAATCCGTAACTAGCCAGCCCTTTTTATACTGACGCTTGTCAGCGAGAAAGCAATTCCAACAGCGGTGTCCGTCCGTCCGGTAGTGTAACACTCTTTTTTGTCTTTCCAGCCCTGCAAACTTTTTACCCGCATCCCTTGGTATACCGACAACCAACCCCCGTCCAAGTTATCTTCCAAAACCTGTGCCCACCCCTCCGTAATGAAAGCAGGCGTAATTCCAGAAGATAATTGCCAAAGGTCAAATGCTCTATGTTCGTCTTGTTTCCGAAGCGTGTTTCGCAGAAATAAGTCACATGCTTAAAACGATCCAAGGAAGCTGTTGTAGCAGCCTGGATTTCGTTTTGATTTTCGAAATCCAGTTTCGTTGTTTAGGCGGGAGACTTGCTCGGCGGCGCAGCTCCTCCGTTCTGACGGGCATCTCCGCCACTGACGGAAAGCCCTCCGATGCCACTGGAAAGGAACGCAAAAGGATCATTCTCGTTTTGCGAGTAGAAGTTGTTGGACGGGCCAGCAGACGCAGGACCGTTAGAGGCACTCTGGAAAGCAGCCTCGGCAGCCCGGCTGTCAAATGGGCCAGCGGAGTGGGAGCCTGGGGCCGGTCCGAAGTGAGTGTTGAGAGAAGGATACGGAGCGGCACCTCCACCAATGCCCGAAGGAAGAGCGTAGGTGCTAGGAGGGCCACCAAAGTGCTGGCCACCATAGCCGCCGCCAGAGGCGAAGCCGCCGCCAGCCGAGGCGAAGGGACCGGGGCCAGGAGTGCCACCCATAGAGCCTTGGCTCATGCTGTAGTTGGAAGGGGGATCCATGGGGGAAGGGTAACCACCAGAGTCGGCGACAACAGCAGCACCAGCACGGCTGGCACCGCAGCGCAGACAACAAACGTTCTTAGCGAAGTTGTGGTATCCGCAAACCTCATTGCCGCACTTCCAATCACCGGCACGGAAGGGAACGACGCCGCTGCCGCCCATGCGACCACCGCCGTGGCCCATGTGTCCGTGGTGGTGCTGGGGAGGAGGCATCATGGCCGGTGGCCCGTAGCCATAGCCGTAACCCATGTCGCCGGTAGGTCCGGCGCTGACAGCAGGGAAAGAGCAGCGGAAGCAGGCAGTGCGTCGCTGGAAGTTGGAGAAGCCGCACGATGGGCAGGTCCAGTCACCGGGGCGAGGGCGGTTCTTGCTGGGCGGGAACGGCGTAAGGATCTCGGCGGCGCGGTCCAGGACACGGCTAGAAGACGGCGACACTTCGATCGCCTTCTCATTAAGAGCGCGACCGTTCATGCACAGACTCTCAGCGGCCTAGTTAAAATTAGTACTGGTTGGAGTAACTCAGTCTTGGTGGATACTTCTGCGCAAGAAACTCCGATGATTGAAGTTTTGCGACTCGAGCGATTCCCGCGCCCCGAAGTGTAACCAGTGCGCAAATTTGAAAATTTACTCACCTCCTCGTGAGAAGAGAAGACAGCAAAGCCGCTACCGGTGGGCTTGTGCTGCTCGGGGGTGCGAAGGGTCCAGAAGGCAATGGGACGACCACCAAATTGGGTGAACCAGCTCTCGAGCTCAGATTGAGTGGTGTCGTGAGGCAGGCCAGACATGTGGAGGACCTTGCTGCGCTCCGATAGGAAAGCACGCACATCAGCGCGCGCATCCATGGGCCGAGTCAGAACATCAGGATGCTCATGAGAGGGCTGCGACTTGCGAATCAGGCCTCTTAAAACGCGGGCCAGAGTGACTGCCTCCTCCATGGCACGGCGAGGAGACGCAGGAGCCAGTGCCTGCAGGTGGAAGGGTAGGTTGTGCTTGATTGGAGCACTTGACTGGACCGGCTCCACCTCCAAAGCGGCACAGATATTGGACAGCATCGAGGGCCCAAAGGGCAGCGATTCGGGATGGTGTTGCTGCCATCGCTGGTACTCAGTTCGCAAATCGAAAGTTCGAGAGTGCTGAAGGTACGGAGGCAGAACAACGGCTTTGTCTCGGGCTTCTCGGGGCAACTGGACGCGAAGATCCCAGGCATCGAGTGTGACGAAGACAAAGTCAAGATTTTGGGATGTCAAGTGTTCGTTCGCAAACGTGTCGAATCGATTGATAGCATCTCGGAAGGTCCCCGCATTGCGCACATGTTCCCAGGTCAAGGTCGTCAAGCTCGCTAAAGCCCAAGAGGTCAGCTAGGGTTTTTTTCCCCCTCTCCCCATTGGTACGGCTGGTGAAATAGAATTCGGATGGCCTGATGAAAATAGAGCAAGGTCTGAAGCCTTGTGCAACAACTTACTGCACAACGGTGTGATCGGAGTGTTGATGGGTTTAACGAGAACGCTTTCGCGGGTGATCTGGATGCAAGCTTGGTCAGTTTCGCCGAGATGGTTGAGCGGTGGAGGACCAAGAAGGCCCCCTAGGTTGGGTAGGCATGCTCACCTCTTCGAGAGACTTTGCGTCAAGAAGAATCCATCCAAGCTCAATGACCTCGGCAGAATCCTTGGTGACGTAAACGCCATGCTCGTCGCAAGTAGTCGCGACGTGAATCACGACATACCGGTCGATGTTGAGCTGGTTGCCTGCGGGCGGACCAGACATTTTGGGCAGATGGCGAGGGTCGCGAACAAAAGCCGCACAATAAGAATATTGGGTCTGGTGGTGTCTGGCGGAAGACTCGTAGACGGTCCCAAAAGCTATTTACCGAGAAGCAGAGGGTTGCTGCAGCGTTACGACTCGAACAAACGACGGATGCTCGGGGAGGGGACGGAAGTGGTGCCCGGCAAGCTTGCTTCAGGAGAGGTGCCGAGCAAAGCAAGCTGCTGCAGCGAAGAAGCAAAGCAAGAATTGCGACTAAAATGAATGAGGACGGAATTGACCAGTCCTCAAATCTTTGTGCCTTTTTTCCTCTCAGCTCGGGACGAGGTGGGAGGGCAGGTAAGGGGGGGAGGAGGAAAGAGGGAAAGGTGATGGAAAGTAGAAACTGGCCGGGAAGTCGACACAGGAGATGGAAGAAAAATGGTGTTGGCGTGGGACTGGGAACCTGCTCCGTAACTGTACAGGTACTGTACGGGTACCACCTGCCTGCCTCACGTCTCTGTGTCCCCCCCCCCCCCCCCCCCCTTCTTCCTCCTCGTCGAGGAGCACTGGGCGTCCTAACACCAGCACCCTCAAAGGTACGGAACTATTACCGCTCAGTTTTTTGGGGAACTCAGTTCAGTGCAGCGAGCAGGGGTTTGTTCGAAATGCACCAGTCAGACGGTTGACTCTCTTTCTTTCAGGAGCTCAAACGGGATACATTGGATTTCGAAGCAAGATGTGGACGACGTGGTAGCACAGTAAGGCAACATGAAAACATGTACATAATATGCCACAACCATGGCCGGGTGGATGTGGAAAGGGCAGTCAGTTGGGCGTCAAATCTCATCTTTGGCTGCTATCAATCCGCCGTCGACTTGACTTGAGGCACTGCAGAATAAACGTGATCAGCTGTAGCAGGAGGGCAGCCACAGGTACTCAAAGAACTGAAAGCTTGCCTCGATGGTTCTAGGCGCCAAAGGACGAGTAGCGTCTCAGGTATTGGGTACATGACTGACCTCGCCTCAACTCGCCCTGTCTCCGTCTATCTAACCTACCTACCTACCTTACCTTACCTAGGTACCTAAGGTGCCTCTTAGGTACCTACCCACTGAAGTACAAGAACCAACTCTGCAAAGAGCTTGCGTGCGTTATCCGCAAAAAGCTGGCAGAACTGTTCACCGCATCATCGTTTGGACAGTATTCTACCACGTCGTCTGGTCTCTCACTGCTGTTTGTTTTCATTATTTGCAATAAAATCCCGAGGCATCACGAAACGCCTCTCATGGCAAGCTCTGCGACGGGATCATATCCAGTCTGATTACAGTACCGACCGCGAGGGATGGAAGCATGTCTGTTGGTTCTTTCTTACCTGAGTGCTCTGGGGCAACGTCAGTGCTGAGCCGAAAACCATGACCGTGCTTGTGCAGTTCGTTCCCGTCTGCTTGTCTTTGCCATGTGTGCGACTAAAAAGCAAGCAAGCGCGCAGTCGGCGAGGGGAAGGAAAATTCCACCCGTTATACCGCTAAGTCGCCTCACGTTGGATTCATGGCAGACGCAGCGTTAGGACACACTTGGCCGCTTGGAAACGAAACTGGAACCTCACGAACGGGTGCCGATACTACCTATAGGTACCAACCATTCCCCGTATTCAGTCATGAATCATAGGCACGATACGCCAAGGGTCCTGGCAAACACCACTCCATAGGAAATCAGCAGCCACCTCTCAACAATCGACAGCTCCTGTTGCTAGGCAGTAAACCTCCTCTCGGGAGGGAACCCTTGGACATAGCCACGCCCTCTTGCATGTCGGCTGCTTGCCGCCGTCGCCGGATGCCTGGGTCCTCCTTATCCATATGGTCCTCCTCCACCGGTTGCCGCGCCTCCAGCACTAATCCGTCACTATCGTCCCTCTTTGGGGAGACCAAAGTATCGGGCACTGCAACTATAAGCGGCACAGCGTGTCCCAGCCGTGTGTCGACATCACGACTCACCAGGGTTGGCGTCCTATGCACCTCCGATAAATACTTGGACATACCGCAGTAGCGACGAAGGCGTTCCTGTTTTAGGGTCTGAACAGCTTCCGAGAATTTCGCGCATGTGAAGAAGAGGCACATCTCTTGGTCGAACCTCAATTCCCTTATGAACTGATGCACCGCACCGTACGCTACTCCCCACTACTCTGCAATTCCTGGCCAAGAGGACTACGCCGGTACACCTCATCGACCGACCTTCACTCCCCCAACAGGCCGCGACAACAAGTAACCATTGAGGACTTGGCCCGTGAGGATGAACTGCCAAATCGACCCAATGGGTGTGGGATACAAAGATGAAGCAGCCTTCCATCTTCCGCAGCTCTACCATCGTTGTGCGCTGCGCCTCGCACACACTGCGTACGAGTACACCCTCCTCCCCTGGAGATTGCTTCTGTTCCGTATCATTGAGTTGGTTCCGCTGCCTACCTTTCCTCAGCCGCAAAGCTCCCGGCTGGCCAAACTACCATCTAGTACACCGCACCACACCATACCGGTCGCTGGTTGGCTTCTCCTTGTCTCCCACGTGGAAATCTCGACTAGCTTTCCGCATCCAGCTCTTCCAACGGCTCAGAGGAAGCTTCTGCGTCCAGGTTGCTGCTCTGTGGCAGTCGACTTTTTGGCTCTCGGGGTACATCAGCAGCCCCCAATAAGAGAAACCAGCAACAGATTACCTTAGTCATCTGCTCTGTTGCAGATGAAGAACGTTCAAAAGAGCTCCACAGTACCCAACCCTGACTTGCCGACTTAGGCGAGAGGATCAGTCCACAATGATGGATGTACTCCGACCCCAACAACGTGTTCACACGGAGCGTCAACCAACCAGGGTTGGAAATTAGTCTAGTACTAGTATAGTATAGAGTGGACTAATACTAGCCTAGTATAGTATAGGGTATACTGATACTAGGCTAGTATAGTATAGAGTATACTAATACTATACTAGCTTAGTATTAGTATACTAATTAGTATTTATTTAAAAAAGACTAAAATAGCTATATAATTAAGCTTTTAGTATATTATAAATTTTAAGAGCTTATTTTAAGTACTTTATAGTAGAAATAATATATATAAAATAGTATTTATAATATATCTTTTATTATTATAACCTTTTTTTAATAATATATTATATACTATAATATAATATTATTATATTTAATATCTTATATAGATATAATATAAATAAAAAGATAGAGAAAGTATAAGTTCTTTTTACTTATATTATATCTATACTATTAGTTCTTACTACTACTCTTCTTAAGTAAA
>JAVHLV010000308.1:0-80745 GCA_036785495.1 Colletotrichum neosansevieriae
ACTATATAAGTAATAGCTTATTTATCTAGTTAGGATTAACTTAGAAGATTAATATCTAAGTTTAGTATATAAAAACAGTTATATAAAATAATACTTTTATTATTAGAAAGCTTTAATATAATATCTCCAGCTAAAGTAGCTAAAAGAGTGTTTGCTTTTCCCTATTTAACTTATTTATTTATTTTATAAGTTTTATAAAAATAATCCTTATTAATAATATAAATTATAGCACCTATATTAAGATAAAACTTAATAGTATTTAAATTATTCTAGAATATACTATTATTATTTTATATAATATCCTGGATTATATAACCTATTTCAGGTTTAGTATGCTTCTTATTATTATAAAGTAGAGTTATAGCCTCTGGCTACTATATAGTGATTTTACCTGCTTTATAACAGACCTTCTAACTCCGCGCCATGCCTCCTAATAATACACACAGCCTTTAGTTATATAATTATAACTATTCTAACTATAGCCACACTTATATATACCTATCTATAGCCTTATAATCCTTAACTTCACAGTTTAATAATAATATCTGTTAACTTATTCTCTCACCTATCACCCACACTACTAACACCACCTCTATTACCGCTTTATCTACTAGTCCTCTTATTTAATCAGGCTAACTAACACCTTTATAGCTATACTATTATTAGCAATGCTCTCTCTGTTTAGCGCAAGCTATACTTACTAATATTTAAGCCCTATAGGGCTGCCTCTGCCTTAGCATTACAGAGGGCCTGTTTAAAGAAGGGCTAATAGATAGGGTGCATAATAACCTATTTAACTTCTAAAACTATATTTGCTTATTTTTATATAATATAACTATATATATTAGTATCCCCTATAGGGGTATTAAGTTCAGCTCTTCTAAGAGCTATATTAATAATATGCTCTTTATATAGGCTAGATTAGTTAAAAAAGGAGGAGTTTTTATTAATTATATTAATACTAAACTCTATAGCAATCTGGTTTATATTACTAGTAATAATAGGTATATCTTATATATACCTAGTATATTAATATGCTAGGTATAGTGCTAGTATCTTAGAGGATTTATTATAAGTTATAGGATAAGGATAAGAAAGAGAGATAGGTATAAAGCCCTGCTTATAGCAGAGCTTTTTATGCTTCTAGCTATAAGAACCTCTTAGGAGGTTAAGAAGTTATCTCTTATATATACCTTACTAGAAGGTTAACCTTTAGGCAAGGAGTTATCAGATATCTTATATAGTAGTATTCACTTTACTAGAAGGTTTACCTTTTAAGCGTTTTTTGTAGCACCTTACTAGAAGGTGTTTCTAGGCTATAAGAGCCTTAGTAGCCTACTTAGCTCTAATATAATCAGCCCTATTATATATAGTGCAGCATCACCTATACTATTACTATTCTGCTAGTCTATTTAGCTAGAGTATATATCTAACTTTATATAAGGGTTTGCTTGCTAGCAGAAATATATTAGATTCCTATATTATTATCCTTAACTAGTAGAGGGTATAGATTAAAGTGCCTCTATAGTGTTTCCCAAATTATGCCTATAAACTAGGTGAATTTGTTATAGTCCTTTTTGCAGGGGGCTGCGTTATAACTATAAACTTAATAAAGTAGAGTTATATTTATATTTTTAAACTTAATATCTTCTTTTTTACTATTAATATCTATATTTAGATTTAATATAGAAGGGATTCAAATTATATTAACTTCTTTAGTATTATAGAAGTCTGATAATTTAATAACTCTTTTATCTTCTTCTTTATCTTTAACTAATAGAGCAGTTTTATTACTCTTTTAGTTAGTTTGTTTTTAATAGAAGTAGATTTATAAGTCTTTTTATCTAAATCTTTATTTTTAGGCTTAGATTTAGTTATATTATTAAAGGCTTATTTCTACTTATTTAGAGCCTTTTCTAGATATAGGAAAAAGCAGTCTACTTCTATATATCCTGGTTTTTTATAGTTTTTATAGAATAAACTCTTAGTCTTTTTTTAAGGTTTTTTAGTTTTATTCTTAGCTTTAATATAAGTAATATTATTACTTATATCCTCTTCTCTTTTAGATTTATCTAATAAATTAGTAAATAAAGAGTCTAGAGTATAGGCTTCTAAATTATTTCTTAGAGATTAAGTTATATTAGTTATAAAACCCTTATAACTTTTATCTAAGGAATTTAATATTTTAGCTATAATAATCTGCTTTAGTAAAGCTAGATCTTTATTAGCTAGATTATTAGTTAACTCTTTAACCTTATTTAGAAAGGTTTCTAAGTTATCTATATTTTCTAAGGTTATATTAAAGAATTCTTTATAAGTTATAAACTTATTACTAAATCCTTTAGGCTTATATAGAACTTTTAACTTAAGCTAAGCCTTAGAAGCTATATTATAGTTCTTTATAACTCTAAGAGAACTATTATTATATAATAATCTAATATAAGCTAAAGCTTTATTATTTATATTAGAATTAATTTATAATAGTGGGATTTCTAAGTTAGTATTTATATCCTTATTTATAAGTAGGGATTTAAATTACAAAGCCTATATTTCATAGTTTTTACTACTAGAGAGTTTTTAAAAAGTTATCTTAGATATATCTATTTTATAACTTAATAAACTATTTCAATAACTTCTTATAAACTTAGCTTTATATAGAATTCTTTTTCCTATTTTAAAGTAGTTTTATTAATTTAAAATTAATAAACTTAAAACACTTTTAAAAGTAGATTCAAAGCAGTTTGTTTTCACTTATTTATAGAATAGTTTTCTTAATTAAAACCAGTTAAATATATTTAAAAAATAGTTATTCTAAGTGAGAGTAGTTTTTAACCTCTTATAGTATTTTTATCTTATAACTAAATAATTAATAAAAAGTTAATATATATCCTCCTTTTTACGCTTGTTTTTATATATATTGTTTTATATTTTTATTCACTTTAAAACCAGTTAAAATCAATAAGTTTAATTAGAAGGGTTTTATTTAATTTAAGGGTACTTCTCGTTTATATTTAATAATAAGCCTTTAATTTAGGCGTAATATTGCTTTGTTTAGCTATTTTAACTGGTTTAAACTAGTTAGGTAGACAGGGTATTTCATATAGGTAGTTAGTAGAGACTTTATCCAGCAAATAGGCCTCTATTATAGCAGAGGGCTTCTAAATTAGATAATCTTAATAATTATATAACTTAGATAAAGTAATAGATTATTAGTAGAGGTTATTTAAGTAGAAGAATATTATTATTAATTATAAAATCTTAGTTTTAGTATAGATAGTAGAAGGTTATTCTCTTATATAAGAGATATTCTTATAAGGAATAGAAATATATAAATAGAGGAATAAATTGCTTTTAGGGGGGCCTATAAGCTGTTTAGGTTATAATAAGCTAGGCTTATAACCTATAAGAACAGCTATAAAGGCTACAGGAGAAGTAGAAAAGTTTCCAAAGTAGTATAAGTAGATTTTAAGTAATAAATAGTATATAAGGGTAACTTTTTAGGTTTATTGCATAATATTCAGATAGAGAGAGAAATATAGATATGAAATAATATTATTATTAATAAATTCATAGATATCTAAGGCCTAAAAAGGTAGGGGAAAAGGTAGGTATATATAGACGATTTGGTTCCTAAGGTCTTACAGCCCTTTAAGCCTGAATTAAACCTTATTTCCAAAAAGGGTAATAATGATGAGGTTTGAGGTTTAAGGTTTAGGGTTTAAAGCTAGCCTTAACCTTAATTTTAAGCTTAGTTTTAAGCTTAACTTTAGTTTAGCTTAACTTTATCCTGAAACTTCATTATTTCAAATACTTCATTATTCCAAATACTCTGATTACGTAATATTAGTAATATAATATATATACCAAAAAGCGCCATTTTTTACAAGGCTTTCAAATATATTATTTATGTTCTCATACCTCTTATATTCATAGAGTTATAGCACTCTAAAGGTATAGTGATAATAATATATAAGTTCCTTTTATAGTAATAAGGAATAATATATTTCTTATAACTAGCTATAGGTTAGTAAGATTATTTAGAAGCTTACTTATTAACTTAACTTTTTGCTCTAAATAGTATAGCTATTTAGATTTAGTAATAATATTAGAAATAGAAAGTAAGTAATTATTATAGTAAGTATTTAAAGTAATCTAAGTAAACTAAACTAATCTACTACTATATACTACTATCTTCTTTATGAATTCCTTTACTAAGTCTATATCCTTCTTTTATAAAGTTATATACTTAGTATAAATTATATAGAGATTTATATCTATTAATATTAATATAATTTTATAGCAAAAAGGTAAGATATCTCTTACTTTTAAATATATTAATAAGGAATTACTTATTAATTTTATAGAAAGCTTTAATAGTCTATAATTAGAATTAAATCTAATAGTAGTTTTTAAGAGAGAGACTATAAGTTATTTCTTAAACTAATTTAGTAAATATACTTTATAGAATTAAAAGATTAGTTATCTTTTAGTATTTTTAAATCTTATAAAGTATAGTTACTATACTTCTTAGTAAAAGCTTAAAATAATAATTATATTACTTACTACTAGATCTCTATTTATAAACTTTTTAGTATTTTATAATCTAAACTAGCTTTTTCTAAGCTATTTTTAGTAGCTATTTTTAGACTACTTATAGTAGTTAACTAGTATCTATCCTTTTAGTAAACTTTATTATAAGATTCTATAGTAGGAGGTATAGTAATTTAATCTTAGAACTATTAATATTTAGACTAGCTTAGATAATAGTTATTATATAACTTATATTCCTTTATAGAGTTTCTAAAACCTCTTTAACTAGCTATTTTTAAGGCTTATTTAGATTATACTCTATCTTTAATAGGGAGTTCTAAATTAGTAATAAAAAGCTCTCTATTCTTTTTAGAGAACTTCTATTAGATATAGAGCTAGTTAATAAGTAAGATATTAAAAGATAAATATAAATAGAAAGAAAATAAAAGATAAGGGGTCTAAATCTAACTAAATTTATAAAGTAAATAAATTAGTTAGAAATCCTAAAATAGCTGCTTATATAATTATACTTTATCTTTTATTTATATTTATCTTATAGTAATCTATAAATATTCTCTCTTTTAGTATTCTTTATTGCTTTATTATTTATAATAGTAAGTTCTCCTAAATTAGACTTTTATAAACTAGACAATTTTAAATTAGAAGCTTCTAAACTACTAAATACTACCTAATCTATAATAACTTATATAATAACTTATTTTCCTCTTATTAGCTTATAGCTATAATTAAAAATTATTATTTTTATTCTTAAAACTACTTAACTTTTTCTTATATTCTAGAAAACTCTACTATAGTATCTTAAATAGATTTAACTTAGAAAATATATATTATAGTTAATAACTTCTAAATTAAAGCAAAAAGTAATTATAAAATTATTCTAAACTCTCCCTTATAAAACCCCTTATTAGATATAGTTTTACTAAGGCTATAATTTAATCTTAAAAGAGCTAAAGTTACTCTATAAATATTATTAATAATCTTTTACTTATTTTATAATTAAAAACTTTAGTATAAATGCTATATAATAATATCTTAACTTAAAAGTATATCTTTATACTTTATATAATAGTAATAATATAATAGCTATAAGTTAGTTAATATATTTATAGTAATCTTTTATAGTAATCTAGATTTAGAAGACTTATAATATATCTACTTTAAACTAATAAGTATTAGTTTACTTTATTATTAATACTAATCTTTTTCTTAATTCTATTATAAACCTTATCTTTAAGAACTTTTATTTATATCTTAAATCCCTTTACTACCTACTATCTTAATAAACTCTCTAAAAATAGATAGTTAAAGAAGCTTTATAGATCTAATAAACTACTCTTTAGTTAATTTCTTCTACTACTAATATCTCTCTTATAATTAATATCTAGAATACTTCTAGCTTAAAATACTCTCTGCTTAGTATTCTTTATTATTTTATTATTTAGTAATAGAGGTTATAATAAGTGCTCCTTAGTGCTATTAATATAGCTAATAGATATATAGTAATTAAGTAAGCTAGAGCTTTATTAAATCTTTTTAAGGGAATATATTAAAAGATAGATATAACTATTAACTTTTAGACTATTTTAGTAAATAATACAAGTTTCTTTAAGTCTAAAGTTTTAGCTTAAAAACTTATAAAAGATTTAATACCTCTAGTCTAGCTAATATATTATATTTACTATTTAGTCTATATCTTTAATCTAATTATTAAAGCTATTTTTAAGGCTCTTTAGATCTTTATAGTAGATATATCTATAAAGTCTTAGCTATTAACTACTTACTTAAAGAATAAGGAGGACTCTAAGAATAATAATCTATTTAGCTTAGATAGCTAAGATCTAGATACTAAAGATAATATATCTCTTAGTTTATTATAAAATAAGATAGAACTCTACTATACTTATATATATTTATATAAGAAAGCTTAAGATAATAATTTCAGCTTAGGTTAAAAAGCACTCCCTTTATACTTAGTTTACTTTTACTAAGGCTAATTAGGAAGCTCTTAATATTTTACTTAATATTACTAGCTCCTTTTTGCTTTTTACTAACCTCCTTAGCTAGTTAAATAACCTTACTTCTAGCTATATCTTCACTTTATTATAAGTTATAATAATTTACTTAGATCTTTATACTACTATACTAAAGAAAAAAGTATTATATAAAGATTATATCTAGGTAATAGTTCTTTAGATAGCTACTAAGAATAGATAAGATAAGCTATATAAGTATATTAAGAAGCTTATTAATAAGGAGTCTTTTAAGGTATATAGTATTACTATATTACTTATTGCTAAACCTAGAACCTTAATTATAAATATATATAATATATAATTCCATTTTATGAACCTTTTTAAGGATTTACCCTCTTCTACTATACTCTAGACTTAAGTATAATAAGACTTTATTAAGGTTTATACTAAGTAATACTATAAAGATATAGAGTGCTATAATACTAGTAACTAAGCTATAACTTAGAGATTATAGTATATACTATATAGTTTACTATTATATAGTTTAAAGAAAAAGATATTTATAGTAATCTAATATAGTAATAAATTATACTAACTAGTTATAGGGAAAGCTATTAATATCTTAAAAAGCTTAAAATATTTATAATAACTTTTTTAATATTAGTATATTATATTAATAATATATTAGTTTTATAGCTAATATAACTAGTTATATATTCTATAGAAACTATATAGTAATTTTAGATTTACTTAGAAAATAGTAATCTAAGATTCTATAATATTTATTAAATAGCTTAAGACTTCTTATCTATTTAACTAATATCTATCTCTCTTAAATACTTATTTAGTCTTACTTATTATATCTACTATTACTCTTACTTTAACCTCTTAGCTAATACTATTTTTAATACTCTTACTATTAAGATTAATTAATATAATAAGGCTTAGCTTTCTTAGATAATACTTAAAGAGATCTCTAATAATATTAATATTACTAATATCTTTAAGAAGTAGTAATATATTATTAAAGAGGCTTTTAATTACTCCTCTCTTTTAGAGAAGGATAATATTAAGAAGTATTTTATAATCTTTAATAATATATTAAACCTCTCTATTATTATTAAGGAAGATAGTAATAATATAGCTAGTATTTAAGCTATTTCTAAAGATAAGGATATTATAGAAAGCTCTAGAGATAAGCTATTACTCTCTTTATCTAGCACTTAGTAACTAAGATTCTTAAGCTAATTATCCTAACTAAGCTACTTATCTATATCTCCTATATTCTAATAAATACCTCACTTATCTATAAGCTACTCTTTTAAGTTAATATAATAGAAGTAGAGAAAAACTACTATACTAATAGTTATAAGCTTTTTATCTAATAGTAAATAAATATCTATTACTTCTACTTTTATCTTAAATAAAGTTAAATTTCTTAAGTTAATACCTTATAATACTATAAGTATCCTAATATAGTTATAGTAATTATTTATAGTAATCTCACTTATAAGCCTAAATCTTTATATTTACTAAAACCTATTTATTATATATATTTTTCTATAGATAGTACTATATAGTATTAACTTATAGATAGTACTATCTATAAGCTTAACTATCTATAGATAGTTAAAGTAGGTACTATCTATAGGTAGTTTAGGCCTACCCAGACTACCTATAGGTAGTTTTAGGTACTACCTATATAGGTACCTATGGGTAGTTAGCAAGCCTAATTATACCACTGTGGAACTTAGATATGGACGTTATATAACCAGTGCAATAACATTTTCAAGGCAAGGTACAGCTTCTTCTATATAAACTTTCTCTGCTTATTAGATATTAAGGGCTGTTTAATACCACTAAAGAACTCGTTAATAGCGTGACTGTTCCGGTTAATATAGTCTCTAAACGGCCCGTACCGTTCTTTGCTTAATGAGCAGCCATTTAAATCCTTTTTAGAGTTGGTCTCTAAAGTGGTTTAAGCTTAACGTAAATGCTCTATTTAGAGTCCTTATATATTTAATATATAGCATATTAAAGAACCGGGCACTTATAAGGTCAATTAGTATATACTATTAATAGTAATAGGTATTAACTAGAAGGCTTATGCAGGTGCCAGCAGAGCCAGTAGCTAAATATATTGCGCACGGCTCTAAGCATAACCTATACCTATAATTATTTAATATAGCTAGTAATCTAGTTACGCCTTAATTAAATTAGTAGTTATTTACTATAACTATAGTATTTAGTTCCCTAGTCTTTGCTTAAAACTAAAGTATTTATAACTTCTAACCTAAAAGATAGAAACTTTAATAAATTCTTTTAAAATAATAGAGCTAGATAATAGGTCTTATTTATAGAATAGAAATATATTTTACCTATTTCTCCTTATTAAGTAGCATTTAGGCTTAAGATAAAAGAATCTTATTATCTAAGAAGCGGGAACTATATAGATAAAGTATATAAGAAAAGTCCTATATAGGCATTTAGTTAATACTAAAGAATATTAGACAGAGTTAGATTATATAGTCTTTATATTAAGTAGAGAGAAACTAATATATATCTTTATAATAGCTAAGAAATAACTTTAGTTAATCTTAAAATTAGATAATAGTAAATAGATTAGTAACCTACTATGCTAGCTATAGTAAGAATATATCTATTTAGTAATATAATATTAACTGCGTAGTTCTCCTTTCCTTCTACCCCTTTAGGGAAAATAGGAGAACACTAACTCTAATATAGTTCATATTATATAATAACTAGTTACTAACTTTCTATCTATATATATCAAATAGCAGCCTCCTATTAGTTTTTAAGTCTCTATTTATATTTATTAAATTAATATTCTAATTAACGGCTTTAGGATCTTTAATAGTCTAAATATAAAAGTTGCCTAAAGGTAATAGATTATATAGCTTCTAAATTCGTTAACTTAGAATAAGAGGGGGGATTAGAGAAGAGGGTAAATAGAGGTTCTAGCTTAACTTCTAGATCTACTAATAGTTAAGAATCATACTTAGCTTATAGTACTAAAATTAACCTAGATATAGATATTAACTTAAATTCTATACAGCTAGATAAGTTATTCTAGAAGTCTATATTTAAAACTTTTATAATAGAAAAGGATATATAAGTGCTTTTACTAGTAGCTTCTATTATTAACTCTACTTTAGGATCCTTAACTAACTTTATTCTTAACTAGACTGTCTTTTTTTTAGATACTATTTATTACTCTTTCTCTATATTCTTTATTCTCTATCTTTAACTAATACCTCTATTTTAATCTTATTAAGCTCTTTAGTCTTAAAGTATCTAGGATAGTTATTATATATAGTAACTATTTACTTATAGCCTTTAGCATTACTATTACCCTAGTTTAGGATATTATAGATAATATTATTGCTTCTTAACCCAGCTCTCAGGACAACACTTTCCAAGCTTTTGCTTTATTAGTTAGGGCTCTTAACTTCTTCTAGTTCGCGATCGCAATAATGTCT
Source organism: Colletotrichum neosansevieriae (assembly GCA_036785495.1). NCBI lineage: Eukaryota > Fungi > Ascomycota > Sordariomycetes > Glomerellales > Glomerellaceae > Colletotrichum > Colletotrichum neosansevieriae. The sequence goes on from JAVHLV010000308.1 coordinate 10,025, forward strand.
GATTTAGTGCTAAGCCTAACTCACTTTTAAAAGTAGTCTTGGCTCCTTCTATAACGCGGGCCAGCCGTGCGTGCTAGTTAAACTTTCTATGTGTTAAGATTTTAAGTCTGTTCAATAACGTCTCCCGAATTTTGAAATTGACTTATAGCTTTTAAGGTATACACTGGTTGCAATGCAAAATTGGAATATGAAATATCTGGCTGGCAACCTCAAACCTCCCACTGGAGATAACCAGTTCCTGGCTTGGTCTAAGATTAGCACTTCAATGGCAACAATTGTGCAAGCGTACCAGAAATCGGTTTCCAACTCGTCGCAAATAACTCTTAGCAGCCCCATGCTTCAGATTCAGGGAGGCACTAACAATGCCCTGCTCAACAACCAATTTCTCAAAGATCACCAAAGCGTAACACAAGACAACCCCCAATCCCAGGTTATTAACACATTCATAGTTCATGCCGCCACTTGCTCTTTAGGCTCAAAGGGTCTTCATTAACAGATTCAGTAGCGTTAAAGGCAGATATAATAGTCTAACTAAGTTTAATACCACTATATGTGAGATAGATAGTGATATAATAGTAACTTATAGCCTCCTTAAGTTGGATGGTAACGAAAATAGCATGCTGTAGACTAATATGCTCAAGCTCCTAATAGATAAATATAGTCTAATATAAGAATAAGTAATCAAATCACCTATAAAGTGTTATAACAATAATAGAAAAAAGCAACTTATTAACACTTTTAATAACACTTATGCGTTAGGTTTGTGATACTTATAAAGACTCAGCTGGGTTTACTTAGCTATCTTAGGATTAATATAAGGCTGCTTAAAAGCTGCAGGGTGTGACCTTTTAAAGTGGCTTCAGCTAGAAGATTCCCAGTTCTATCTCCAAAACATAAGCTTCTCCTAAGTAGTAATGTTTGTTTGCTTCCCTATGAGAGGTATATATTACTAATTATGATAAATATAACTTCCGTCAAGAGCGCAGCAGCAGACCAGAGTGTATGCTATGCTTAGAGGAGTTATTTGCTCCTAATTAAAGACTTTTTTCAGAAACCTTTTGGTTTTCTCTATCTATTCTTTGGGGGGCGGGGGTGGGTTAAACTACTGCGTCTTAAAGTTATTATTTTCAGAAGGCATTGCCCCCTCAATAAGTCAAGAAGTTTGTTAAGACTGGTATTGCAATCTATGTGAATGCTACATACCACGGGTAGATTTGTTATTTGTTTCGTGACATAATTGCCCACGATCCTATTTCAATGTTTCTAGTTTCCTTCCGTACAAGCCAATGGCTGCAAAGCTATTAGCAAATTGTCCTGATGATATTAAAGTTATGCTAACTTTCTAGCAGAAGAAGCCCAAAGGCTAGCCAGAATACGCAACAAGTAGCATTAGACTAGTTTCCGGACAAGTTGCTGTATTTTCTTTCACAGTTAACAATGGACAATGCACTTCATGCTAGTAAACAAATCTATGCTGTCTAGCTTATTCCAAATACAGATATCTAAGTACAGTCTACCAGCTTTCTACAATTTGCTTCGGAGGTTTTTCCTCTCGTCCTTCTTGAACAAAACCTTACTATTAGGGTAAGGGTCAAAAGTTACGCTATTCAGCGGGTTATCCTCGCTGGCGCGCTTAAACATATCCTCGTACACTTTTCCGTCGTATCGGCCCAAACTGCTGTCCAGCACCCAGTCATCAAACTTCCATGCATCAACCAATCTGACCGCGTGTGGCCTGATCTCCTCTAGCAGGTTCATGACAGCCTTGGTTCTCGCCAACGTGATCTGGCGTACAGTCACAGCAGCTGAGCTGTAGAACTCGCTAGCCTCACGCTCAAGCGTGTGAAGGGCGTACAGCCTGAACAACTTGTGCAACAAGGCAACTGTGTCCTTGTCAAGCTGGTCTGTCGTGGCCTTGTCGATCAGGGCCTCGCGGAAGTTCTTCACAACCATGTACTGCGCGTGCGCGGTGCTAAGACGCCAAAAGTCGACAAGCAGACTGTTCCAAGACTGCTTGTCTTCGTCTCGGTGGCGAAGGGCCTCAAAGGTGAGGAAAGAGACACGCCAAGCGAAGGCTGCAACGAGATCATCGTCAGAGCCGAGTACGTCGAAGGCTGCGCCGATATCCCTGCGCCGAAGGAACTCAGACAGAATTCTAGTCGTGTCATTGTTGCCAGCCTTGCCCTTGAGAACTGCCCGGGCAGACTTGAGCAGGTATCGAGATACTTGCTGGGTGAGCATGTAGTTGTCACCTTCCCAGGTCAAAGTCGGCAGGTAATCAGCATACCACGAGCCGATGCCGCTGAACGACGAATAGCCGTGACCGCCACATGCACGACGGCAGACCTCGAGCCCTTCGCCTGCGACAGTCGAGCCATACGCCTTCAAGGCACAAGACGTCGCGTGCAGATCCGCGAGCAAGTCGGTGCCCGGGTTGAGTTCTTCGGGTCCAGGATTACGGGTCGCATCGCTTAGCTTCCCAGCCTCAGCACTCATGCGTTTCTGGTTTTCATTGTACAGGTTGATCATGCCGCGGCCAGTGAAGTGAAGGGCGAAGGTTGCAGCAAGCAAGGGAAGAAGTCGGATTTGGACCATGGTGTAGTTGAGCACCTGGTTCTCCCCGGGCTCATGCGCAGGCGCATCGCGATCCTGGAATTGACGGCGCACAGCGCAATACCGGGTAGCGATGGTGACGCCCTTGGCGAGAACGGATCCTGCTTGGAGCACAATGTTGGAGCGCACCCAGGTGAGAGTTCCGTATACCAGGGAAGGATTGGCGGGCCGACTGTATTTTCCGGTTTGCGGGTCGACGGAAGAGAAGCGTGCAAGCATGTGGTTGTGTGGAATCTTGACTTTGTTCAACAGAAGGAAACCGTTATCCATGGTGTTGTATCCAAATTTGGGCCCAATGTCGCCGACATGAATGTTCGGGAGTGCCTCGTGGGTATGCCTGTCCCGGATCGGGACGACGAATGGGTGAGGGCCGCGGCTCTTTCCATCAATGATGAGTTGAGCCATGACGACGGCATGAGTTGCCATCTTGCCTAGAGAGCCGATCCACCACTTCGAGGCGGTCAATTGAGGCGAGTGCATGACGAAAGTTCTGTCTGTCGGGTCCCATGTTGCAGTCGTCTCGAGACCACGGACGTTCGATCCGTGGCCAAGTTCGGTCTGGGCGTAGCAGCCGATAATCTCGTAGTTTTCGGCAGGCTCAAGGAAAATCTTGTGCTGCTCTGGAGTACCCTGCTCGCGGAGGGTCACGAGAAACATGCTCGCATGGAGGCCATAGGGTGTCGGCTCACTGATGAGCTCATTGGCAACCTGATACTCGTCCTTGGACCATTTGTGCTTTTGGTTCAATTGAAACAGTCGCTTGCCTCTTGCCAGTGAAGCCTCGATACGGCCTTCGCGCCCGCGAAAATAATTCTGTGTCTTGTCGAAGACGGGGTCGGCCTTCAAAATGTTGAGTATCCTCTCGTTGCGCTCTAGAGCTTCGTTGGTGAACATGAAGGTTGCCAACTGGTCAATGTTGAGGTTGGACTTCGCTCTCTCCTGAGCCAGGAGCTCTGAGCCCTGAGGGCCCGAGGGCTGGAGCTTCTTGACCCAATCTGGGGTATTCGGCATGATGGTTGATGGATTGCGGAGGCGGTGGGGAGTGGAATGAGGACTGCAGGGACAGTCTGGGGAACAGAAGGTTGCAGAAAGGCGCCGATAGGATTTTGTATGAATTCCCGTCGTCGGCCGGACCGGCTACGCCAGATGTCTAAGTCTAATCAGGGTGCGTCCCGTCTTCCGTCTGTCGGAGCCTGGAGGGCCGGCCATGACGCGCGCGCATGGGAAGAGCCTCGGCTATTACTGTTTCGAGTTAGACGTCATCTATGACTGGACACGTAGACCGTCCAGAGATCCGGGGTTGCTCTCAAGTGACCCGCTAAATCTCCAGCTTGCGGCGAATATCCCGACAATCGGACATGCTCGGTACAACGCTGCGAGCCGAGGTGCTATTGATCAGTGCACCGCCGAGAGCTTGGGTGAAGAGCTGTCACGGAGACGCGAGTCAATCAGTCGCTGCATCATCACAAGCAATTGAGATATAGCAAGACCGTGATACGAACTTCACGTGCACGTCTCAATAAGTGAGAAAATGGGCATTTCGCAGAACCTATCACCCTGATGAATCATAGACCATCCCCCGTGCAGTTAATCACGAGATGATGGAAGCACACGATCAAGCACGCCCCCTCTAAGATTTAATTGAAGCTTACTTAGTTCGTCGTCAGCAGTCAGTTGAAACCGCCACAGCGCACTATTCTCATAACTGGAGCTTGAGTAGTTTTCTGCCCTGAATATTTTTTTCCACTATTGCTTCAACCTGCTTTTCTTTTCTTTTCCCTTCTTTTTCCTTTTTGTTCTTCTCCCGCTGGACATTTTCTCCTTGCGAAACCAGACAATTCCCCGATCAACTTAGAGTCTCTCAAGTCTCGGTGTATATTCCGGTGTTCTCTTTGAGCTTTAATGCTCTGTGCTGTCGGGCTGAGGTGAAATGGCGAAGACTTCCAATGGATAGAATTTGAATTCAAAGTATATCGGCCACAAAACAACAACGGCATCTTCTAGTTAGTAGTATTTGGGACGATAATGTTAATACTGCTGGACTATCATGGTTTATCAATCGACTGATTACGTGAGGTAAAACGTACGAGCTGATCGCGCAATGTATTTCATCAGATTACAGAGCCATTTGGATCTTCCATGCCCAGAAACGGGTTCTGAGATGCAGCAGCTTAAAGCCGGTTTGATCCTCAAGTTCTTTTTTGTCATTACTATGCAATGCAATGCACCTACTCATTTTACCCTTGAGGAAGCTCAAAGGAGGATTATCGCGGCCGAGCTTGTCGCATAGAGGCATTGTATGGAAGTTGGGACTCGGCTTGCATAAGTTTCCTTGGTGGGTTTTGTATCCAAAACCTATCTATTGCCTGTTTTCCTTAACCACACTCATGACTGCGTTCTATGTCTTCTACTGGGGTCACTTAACTGCTAAACAGAGCTTCAGCAATCGGACAGTTTGTGGGGCAAAACGTGTAAATAACTCAGAGTCGAATACGCCACGCAAAGTCGCCAGTTCCCCTCACAACTAGCCACATCCCACATCGCGCAGCCCACATCTGCTGCTATTGACCAATGGAGTTTGACGATGCTCGAGGGATATCTTTGAGAGCTCCACGCCTAAGCCACATATGAGACGCATTTCGGCTGAGGCTGTTTGACTGCGCCCTGCGTGTCATTTGCTCCCTTTCGAGTCAAACAACAACTCCATCCCACTCAGAGCTTAAGCACCTTTTTCAACGACTACATCTATCTGACCGAACGTGACTCATTTCTCAGCGCATCAACACACCCAACCACAACGGAACACTCTTAAAATGGTGTTTTACATTCGCCCCTTGTCAGTCAATGATCTCGACTGCTGTATTGATGTTGAATCTGCAGCGTTCCCGCCAGCAGAGGCAGCGACTCCTGAGAAGGTGAGAATCCAACTCTGCCCATAACGCTGCATGCAATTGCATATTCAATTATGCGTCAGTACTCACTCTCATCTCTCCATAATCTCTTGACGGGATTAGAAGCTCTTGTTTAATTGACTCTCGGTCATTTAGACAATGAATTATTCTGACGCAGGTGACGCTAACCAGAGTTGATAGATCGAGTATCGACTGAGTGTCTGTCCCGATCTCTGTTTGGGACTTTTTGTCCGCGAGGGCACGCCAGACTCCGCGATCGCCAAGCCGAACGAGGACATACCCAGACTGCACGCTGGGCCAGACGGTGCTACTAACGACCGGCTCATTGCACACGTGATAGCCACCAAGTCCCGGTCGAAAGTCGTTAGAGACGAAGACATGGCTGTCCCGTCCAAGTGGAAAGAAGACCCCACCGCGCAGTATGAAGTCGGTCATAATGGGAAAGGACGTACTATTGCTCTTCACTCATTGGCTGTGTCACCAACCCACCAGAGATCTGGGTTTGGCAAGAAGCTGATGGGATCTTACATCGAGCACATGAAACAAAATGGCCAAGCTGACAGGATCTCTATCCTCACATATGATCGGCTCGTGCCATACTACCAAAAGCTTGGCTTCACGCACTACGGCAAAAGCGCATCTGAGTATGCTGGCGTTGCCTGGCATGATCTGGTATGTGGCCCTCGACGTTGAGACTATATGAGATAGCCTAACTGACCATTTCCAAAAAGGCATACGAATACTCGACCTAAGTTAGAGGACTTCGATGACGAATACACGTTGCGACATGATAGAGATGAGACAATGTGATTCATTGAGAAAAAGAGGGCTCTGGGACAGGAATGGATTCCTTGTTCTAATGTATATTCTAAGAATTCCCAACCAAGAAACCGAGAGCCTAGACACACATTATTAGCCTTTCCATCCAAATCAACACTACTTAAGCTTGAAAGGCGTCTTACTATTCCTTTAGTTTATTCGATGCCGTCAATGGTGTCGCAGCACACCGGCTTGTTTTCGCTGACATCAAAGCACCGGAAACTCATGTCTCCGCTGCAGAGACCGTTGCGTGGACAACACCTCGCGTGGCACCTACCCTGAAGGTAGCGATAGCCATCGTCAAAGAATGGTATTGGGATTTCGCATGTTGGTGGTGTTTCTCAAGAGAGCTACATTATAGAAGCTGGGGCGGTTAATTTAGTAGTAAAGATGAGAGTTGCTGAAGCGTATTGCTTGTTAACGTAGGTAGTATGAAGTAAGGATGAATTGTGTCTTGAATTGCTTCTTCTGGACAGAGCAGAGACGCAGACGTATTTGTACAATTCTGTTGCCGTTCGTGATCTTGCAGTCCTCTTGGCTAATTCTTCAACACTAGCGCGAAGGCAATATAGTTGGAGGTGGTGTTGGTAACTTTCAATCGCCGGGACGTCCTCATATGAGGCAAAGGGCGCCTGCGCCAAGACTATACTCCTCTTATAAAACCTGATGGCGGGCGTCCTAACAAGCTGGGCCATGAGGAATTGAATCCTTATACATCGGTTTCTATGCATTCGTTCAGTCAAAGCCGCCAAACAGCAGAGAGTAATGAGCCAGCTATTTGCAACATGTGTTGGCTTCAAATTCATCCGAGTAAGTATATTAGAGTGTATAAAGCTGGGGGTAAGACAAGCGCGAAGTCAGATGCCGCAGTAAAGCTCAATCCCTGCTGGCATAGCGCCATACTAGGCTGTCCGTGCATTGGCTCTTGACACTGGACCTCTATTGCACAGGCATCCCCTGCTGACTTCCGACCGGGACACTGCCGGACACATCGCACGTGGCCGTGTCATCTATGACCGCTACTAAGCTTCCCATCTGACCAGCGGCTCTTGAGGCGTCGATTCTGCGCACTTCACCTCTCTCCAGACCTCCAACCATGGTCCGCACGATCGACCTCTCGAACGGGGACTTCACCGTGCACATCGACCGAGCCACCGGGGCTGTCTTGGAGATAGTGGACCCTCGCGCGGACAGCCCGCTCAACTGGGTCAGCTCTCCAGGAAATGCACCCTGGCAGCCTGTGGGAAGTCGTTGGGGTCTCGGTTTCGCAGATCTCGGCGCTGATCTGTTGCATCGAGTTCGCTGGAACAATCCGCACATCGAGGCAGCCAGTGGGCACGATGCCACCGAGGTGAAGTACGCCTACGGCCCACTTGAAGTCCTCGTCTGCCGTCGCTTGAACAGCGTCACGGGTGCGTTCACCGAGGCATACGAGTTCACGAACCGAGGAACCTCGCCGCTGAATCTCGCCGCAAAAGGAGCGCAGTCGTTGGCAATCTACACGCCCTTCAACGACCACTACACCAACACCACAGATGCGCTAGCAGCCCGAACACATGCCCATGTGTGGGCTCACGGCGGAACCTCTTCTTGGGTCAAGCTGACCCAGATGGGCGGACATGGCCGTGACTTAGGTCTGGTCCTCACGCGGGGATCTTTATCGGGTTACAGCATCGAATCTCGGGACGAAGTAACCCATTCAAACACTCGAGGCGTTTTTCTCCTTCATCCATCAGTGCCTATCCTGCACCCCGGCGACTCCAGCGTAATTGAATGGACCTTATTCTGGCACAAGGGTTGGGATGATTTCTTTTCTCAGTGCGCCCGGCGCTCCGGCCAATTCATTCATTTCGACATTCCAAAGCATACTCTCGTCACCGGCGAGAGCGTCACAATACGAATGAGAGGCAACCCTACGGCCGTCAATTCGTCAACAACGGTAAATGGACAGCCTGTGCAGCAAAACAGCGAGGGGTTCAGCTTTGTCCATCACGCTGGAGACTTTGGGGAGAAAGCTCTGCGAATCTCGACTGGGACCGGAAGGAACCTTCAAGAATGTGTTGTCTTCCTCAACACTATCCCTCCCTACGACGAACTCATTCGAAACCGCATCAACTTCATCCTCGATAAACAACAAGTCACCGACCCTGACGACTTCCTATATGGCGCCTACGTCGTCTACGACAACCAAGCAGAAGCACCGCCGTTCTACGAGACTCACCAAGATCGAAACGCGGGGCGTGAACGTGTTGGGATGGGTGTTCTCATTGGCCGATGGCTGAAGAAGTTCCCAGACGACCGATTACAGCATTCCTTCCGTGCATACTATTCGTTCGTTTGCACTAAGCTCCAGGACAAGAACGGATTCGTGTATGACGCGCCAGTGGTAACAGGCATAGCCAGTGGGAAAAGACTGTATAATTGGCCTTGGGTTCTTCAACTTCACCTTGTAGCCTCAGCTATTGGCGTCCCGTCTCTTTCAGGTCAAACTCCGCTCGAAAGATTCATGCTAACCCTTGAGAATTTCTACGCGGAAGGTGGCGAGACTCTGTATGCCATCGGGCTGCCTGTTCTTGAAGGCTTACGGACGCTCGAGGCATCTGGTGATCTAAAGTCCCTCGAGAGAGCAAAAAGCTTGTTCGTCGGGCATGGCCACATTATTCTCCACCGCGGAACGAATTATCCTCCTTCTGAAGTCAACTTTGAACAGTCTATTGTTGCTCCAGCGGCAAATATTCTTCTTGAGTTATACCGATTCACTAGTGATAAGATTTGGTTGGATGGGGCACGAGCACAGATGGAAGTTCTCCTGCGATTCGCCGGTAAGCAACCGGACTATCGCGTCCACGATGTTGCCATACGGCACTGGGATGGTCATTGGTTTGGGAAAGACCGCATGTGGGGAGATACGTTTCCTCATTACTGGAGCACTTTGAACTCTATCGCCCTACACCATTACAGCAAGGCCACTGGCGATGAGGCGTCTGAGAAGCAAGCCTATGGGATTCTTCGTGGGAACATGGCGCTTTTCACCCCAGAGGGCAGGGGATCTTGCGCGTGGATTTATCCCACCTCTGTGAACGGTCGAGAAGGGCACTATAAAGACCCTTATGCCAACGACCAAGATTGGGCCTTGGCTCATCTTTTGCAGATTGAGGATGATGACACACCATTCGCTGGCGGAGGAGGGGGCTATGCCTTGAAATTCTAGTCTGAAGACCTTCACGAAGTGTAGCAGCACAGCTAGCGATTGCTCGCGAATGACCCAATGCAAATAGGCTTTGTACTTTTCGACTTTCAGTCAGTTTTTCGACTACCTTGATGCTATCTACTAGACAATTGATTTGCACATCAAAGCACGCCATGGTCAGCAATATGAAATAGGCCTAGAGGCCAACGCGTGGAAAGTCTAGGGTTTTCCTATATCGCTCATAATCCTTGTCGGTATGAAGCATTACTCCGGAAGACCTCTGGGAACTCATAATATGTCCTTTAGATACTTTTATCCTACTAGCCGTAGTTTAGTCTACTGAAGCTTCCTAAGACTCTGAGCAATCCTAGAAACAATTGCACATATAGCATATAGCACTGCAACGCCAGTCTTCTCAGCTTAGTTATTCAGGAAAGACTGCTTGTATAAGAGTAATCAGCTTCGAAATGCATTAAGTTAAGGCTTAAAATGATTTCTATAGGAGTCTTTACTAATCTCTTTATATATAAGAACACCTATTAGTTATCCCTTAGCTTCTTTCAGCACAAACCCTATAAATAGATAGCTAACTATAAAACTTCAGTAATAAACTTTAGCAACCCCATCAATTTCCTTAATCCTAGTAACCAAAGTAGAACTAACGTAATAAGAGTGAAAAGACAAAACTTATAGAGGGAGAAGAAGTATTCTATTGTTATTTATAGAGACACGGATTCTCACGCTAAATTATGCTGAAATTATTAAGAGGAGTGCCTTAGTACCTGGCGCAGGAAAAGCAGACTCAGAAGCGCAGAAAGGCGATAAGCATAAGAGCAATATATCCCAATCCAAAGAGCAAACCTTTGTCTCACTTTAACAGTATGTGTTTCAAAACGCCATAGACGCTCCTCCAGGCCCCACTACAACGTGTTATTAACACCTGTCTAGGTTGATATGGATGTAGGAACTTACTGGATGAGCCACCCATCCCGAACTCTCTTGCCAGCCTCATCTTCCTCTTTACTACGCATGCGCATCACATGTCAGTCAATGATACCTATATAGTCATGGGTTTGAGTGAAGTTTGGGTTGATAGTTTTGTTTACCTCCATCGATCCCCTCATGCGGCTTTTCAGCTTTGGCGACTCCAGATTCCCACAACTTACAGCACCATAAGGCTACAAGCATGTCGAACTCGGCACGCGGCAGGGCTGCTGTTATGACCAAGCTGTGCTTCTCGTCGATGGCGTCGTGCATGATAGCGATCACGGCTCCTCGCTCGTCAGCCCACTTGTTTCTGTCGATGGTGAAAACTGCGGCACTGTCCTTGACGAAGTTGGGTATGCCGTATTTGCTAGTTTTGCCTTTGATGTCAATAGGCACAGCGATTGAGCATGCCTTTCCTGGCATAAGTGAACGACTCTTCTTAAACCCCAAATCCTGGAGTCCGGGAAAGCGGCGGCTCGCGCGTTCGATAAAGTATCGGGGCGAATCAGATGGTAGCCTCACGTAACCACCAGGTCCCGATCGCATATATCGCAGGTCGTAGATGTGACGTTGGCGTCCTGACCCATCTCGCTTGGGCTCGACGCGAAAAAACTCCACCTCTGTAGTAATATCTGAGAGGGTTGAAATGCCCAGACTGAGATTGTACAACGGCGGCGAATCTGGCGTTAGAGCGTGGATCGACTGAGCTGCGACGATAAGAGTTGTGGGTGGACATATCTCCTGTCCTGTCTGTGAGACCCCATCGTAAGGTGGAAGAGACGTATCATTTGATGCCCGGGGTTCAGTCATGGTGATATTGTAAGGATCTGTGACCAGTTGTTGCAGGTTGTTTGATAGGTCTGGGGTCTTGTGAGGAGTACAGAAACAAAAGTTAAGGAGAGACCCTTTACCGCCTTAGTAGCTTGGACGAGAAGGATGAAGTAGATGTGAACAAGATGGGATTAGTGGTAGGGAGTGGTGCGGCTTTATCAGTTTCATGCTGCGGTATATTTCCACGCCCCACCCTAAGCTGACTGCTTGAAGTGCAGTGATAAATATATACAACGCACAAAAGAAAGTTACAACAAGTCCCAAGACATTATACTCAAGAGCTGCCGTAAACTATAGGATACTGCCATGCAGGGACGGTGCAAAAGAAGAACAACCATACAAAAGCAAGACCACTTATTCGCCTACTTATTGAGGTGGGCGTGTGATTCAACTTGCGAGATACTTTCCCTCCATCCAAACCAAGCATCAGCTCACAGAAACATAAAGCCCAGTTCAGAGTAAAAAGTAGCAACTCCAACAGCACAAGAAAGACCCACGGGGCGCGAAGCGGGGCGGGCAGGGGCGGCGTATAAGCGGCGAATGGCATCACATGCAGCTGGTGCCAGAACACGCCCCAGAAGCGGCGGAGAGTGTATGCATCCCAGATGGAGCCGAAAAGCGGCGGTGCTGCCCAGTCGGCGGGACATTCCCAATCCAATACAGAAACAAAGATTGCAGCACATAGGTGGTATAATGCTGTCAAGCTGTAATTGGTGCGCCATATCCAGTATGTGCAGGTGATGGCGCGGAGGACACAATCTGACTACGTATACTGTGGAGAAGTCCAGGGGCCCGGAAAGAGAGCTAGTTTGTCAGGCGCGAAGCTGTTGATACCGAGAGAAAGGGAACTTGGCGTTGGAATAAAATCTCGGATATCCACCAGTCGAGTAGCCAGAGAGCCAGGGCCCTGGAGATTCGGCTGAGACCGAAGGCAATGCGGCCTTGGTACTCCAGTGTTGCCTCCGTAGTGGGTCAAAGACTGCACGGCTTCAGCCTTCGGATGTTGCACCAGATTAGAGTCGTTGCTTTCACTTGGGCAAAGAGAGGTAGGCCAGCCGTAGTGTTTACTTCGTCCAGGAAGAGAATGGATGTTGTATGTACTGCTCTCCGATGGCGAAGGGCACAGTAAGTAATGGCAGCTCGCGCGAGACCTCTCTGTTAGCATTGAAACTGAGAGTGACTGTGAGTAGGTGTAGGGCGGCTAGGATCAATCTCGGTTTTCGTGCTTCCTGGCGCAGGCTGAGAAAAACAGCAGAGTGGATGAGAGAAACCAGCCAAGTGGCCATGCAAACATAATGACCTCCATGTCGCTCCAAGGTGAATGAGTCAAAACTGGCATACAAGTGGAAGTTATTGACCTTATAGTATGATGCCAAGGAGGGCAGAGGCTTGGAAGAACCACTATATTGCATGATACTCTGAGAGCATTACTGGCAGGGAAGGTGGACTTGGAGTTGGTCTAACACGAGTTGATGTATGGACCCGCTGGTCATGAGATCCAACACATTTACAACGCTTGGCGGTCGCCACATTTGCGAAATCTGACCGTAACCATGCGCACCTACGGCATTGGACCAAACGGTGACTAGGGTCTGATTCGACCAACACGAGTCCTCCAACATAGCTAAGCCACTTGGCAGTCACGACAAGCGGCTACGGCGTTGGATCAACATTATGACAACAAAACAACTCTGGTCTAGTGTTATGATAAAGCAGCAACAGACTGAAATGAACACCCTATGAGAACTTAGCCACTCGTTATTTACGATGCGCAGCTGCGTATTTAAATCCATATTGTGACAAGACAGCAATGAACCAACTTGAGAACAAGCATCATGATCGAAGAAGCGGCGGAAGGAGGCCAGGTTTTGATTCTCATTATCTGAGTCAGGGGACTGAAAATCACGATAAATGGAGCACGAGTGCTTAAGTTCAGACAGTTGAACATTCACTCAAACTACACCGTCAGCACCAAGGATTTCTCTTGCTACCGGTCAAACACCTCAGCCAATAAAATGCCTCTCGCCGCCATTGTCTAGGTCGCTTATGCCATCTTTATCATTACAGCCCCCAGCGTGAGACCTGTTATCCGCTGCTATGTTCGTCGCGCATGCAGCATGGCCCCTTCCAACGAGCACTTCCCGACGGAAGACTTGACGAGCTCTGTTATTCCGGGCCTGAACGAGACCGTCATGATGTGGGTCGAAAGCGAAGGACCGGAGGTCTGCTGACGACAGCTGCCGCAAAGGGCTACTGCGGCGTTCCTCAGTATAATTTCGTCCATGCCGATTTGGCTAAAGTTACTGTTTACACTTCTATTCCTGCCACTGGAGGTTCGTGTGACTACTCCTGTTCCGAGCTACCATGGAATGTCTTGGAAGTATTTATACTTGCTTATATGCTGTCTCCCAGTTGTTCGCTTCGACAACGTCCCTTCTACTTTCATGGTTCTCTCCACCGTGCTTACCGGCAGCTGTGGCCTGGCTCCCCCCCCCCAACGGTCTGCGATTCGGCCTGTCGGCAATACGCCAGCCTCAGCGAGACAGGTTCAGACAGTTAGGCGACGTCCTTGGGCCTTTCGTGTAGTTTCTGTCACAGCGTATGAGATCTCTCACTGTCATCAGTCCGATTTCGGGGTTCCCAACCAAGAGCAATAAGGATCTCAGGCAAATAATTCGTGTGTCGGTCAATGGGAGGGTTCGGGCTGGCTGGTAAATATCACTCTTAGCGAAATAGGGAATGAGACATATGTTGGATAGAAGTATTGAGGTGACTTTTAGGACTCTTTCTTAGGTGCTGCTGTGCAAATAGCCTTGAATTGTCTTCCCTAGACTCTCTGTAGTGCCTCTTGTTATCTTCTCGGCCTTGGTAGAGTTTCTGTCAGCTTCTTTCCGCCAAGTCACCTACGGCTTAAAAGTTTTCTTGCATCCCTCATCGTTCGCCAAATCGCCGCCGGTCTCAGCCCAAATGCAATTTCAAGGTAAGCTTAACGACATCCGGCGAATAAATCATGTCCCAGTGGGATTTAGCAGGAGGTGTTAATGCAGCTGAATCTGCATCATAGGAAGTAGTGGCTGCAAACGGCGTCTCTAAAATATCTTGCTCCTCTGTTACCCATGCCTCTTTATTGAAGACATCAGGTTCGAAAACCTTTCGGCCCCTTGCTCTGTTCGAGTCTGCCACATAATCCAATGGTTTCATCGGCGATCTCGTTTCATAGCCTCCGTCATGAATTTCACCAACCTAGCAGAAGATTCCTTCAAAGACAGGTCACCAGTTGCGTATGGCGTTGTTGCTTTCTTACTCGACTATTGTCGTCGCTCTAAGTCTATGGACCCGCACCATGACTCGCCAATTAGGGCCTGATGATTGGACGGCTTTGTTGACAATAGTATGTTTCGTCCTGTTCTTTCTGCGCACTCCTGTATTGACATCCATCCAGCTCTTGATTCTTGGCTGCGGAATAAGCATTACACAAAGTAGGTTGCTGTTTGCGTGTCACTACTACTTTCATCTGTCACTCCGCTCCAGTGACGAGATACGGATTGGGAAGACACAGCTGGACTTTGTCACTCCATGACCGCATTCTCTATCAGCGGCTAATGTTTTCCGAACTCAAGGTCATAACATTAGTCGACTAATAGGCTCAAGTCGTTCTTCGTGTCTCTTCTTTTATATATCGTTACTCTTGTGGCGGTCAAACTCACATTCCTTCTTTATATACGTATCTCATTCTTGAAACATAGGCATGATGAGTCTCGTAGTAGTTTGGGGCGTCGCACAATGCACGTTTGCATTCCTCGCCTGCATCCCCCTCGAAGGCTTCTGGGACCCAAGGGTAGAGGCAAAGTGCGTCCCAAACGCCAACGTCACAGGGTACATCAGCGCCTTGTTCAACATTACCAGCGACTTTGTCATCCTCCTTCTCCCCATTCCAATCATTCGCAAGCTTAATCTCCCCGCAGCACAAAAGGCCTTCCTGATCAGCATATTCAGTCTTGCATTCTTGTGAGCATGATACTAAGGCTTTCTCAAAGTCAATGCTAATTGCCCGCGCCATTGTCAGGACAGCGCCCTGCGTATCAAATTTCTGACTCTTTCGCCGAATCCAACTTGGTCCAACTTCGAGCCTGTTCTTTCGTCATTGGCAGAGTTGTCTTCCGCTGTCACTTGTGCGTGTTTAGCCACGTTGCGGCCACTGGTCACCCGACTTAGCAACCGGTTCTCAGGGTCAACCGAAATCACGGCACGCGTAGATGCAAGAGACGGCGATATCGCCAAGTCCCCACCGCTTACAGCATCAACTTGAGAGGGCTTGATGGGCGTCAAACACCGGTCTGCGTCAGTCGCAGCTCTCTGCAACGAATTTCAATGGGTACCAGCACCAGTGGGAATGTCCAGGGCATAAACACAGATCGCAACGAGGGCTCAGGTTCAGTTTAGGAACACTCATGAGCGGGGCTAGAAAAAGTCATTCAAGTCTCAGAGTTTGCGTAACAACGTCAGATTCGAGGGCAGTTAGACTGCAACAAAAAAAGATGGCAATAATAACAACACGATTGCCATGAATAAAGACTACGAGGAGGAAAGCTGATGACGAAAATGGCTGTATTTTCTGTAGGTATCATATCAGCATATGGATGGTAGTAGCGTTACCTCTTAGGCGGGCTGCACATACCATTTTATAATAACTGCTGACGAGAGTATTGGCGGATCAGATCTTGTATACAAGTTATTATAGCTCCAAGGCCGAGTTTGAATATGTGGTGCAGATCCCCTTATGCCGCGGAAATGAACAGTTCCGTCATAACCTGGAGCCCTCATCATCCATACAATGGCGTCTTGGCTTAGCCACCGGTTTCTGGGAAGATAACGGGAGCTTAAATCAGAAACCCGTTCTTGATTATTGGTCCGAAGATGAACAGGACAATGCAGGGTCTGGAATCCTTCTTTTTTTGGCGACAACTTTGACATTATTAAACATGGCACGCTTGATCTCTTATTTGTTTCCAGGAGATTTCATGTCACTCCGTGACATTTCTCCTCGGATTGATGCCATTTGCCAAGCGATATCGCGAACACCTTCGGCCAACCACATGACGCTTTATAGGGATCAAGCAATGAGACAATAATGTTGCATGCTCTCGCAATGTCGAAAGGCGCTCCGTCCGAAAATCAAAAGGACCCCCACGAAGCCCAATAGTCCTCAGTAGACACATGACGTGTGAGAGCAAACTTCGAGTATAAGATACAACTTGAGTCCATGGGCGTCAGATGTTCTCAGAGAGGTAAATGATAAGGCTTAAATGTTGCTTTGAGCTTTCATTTTGGCCGGTGACAAGCACACAGCTACGCCAGTCTTGACTTCAGCTCCCGACTATGGTGCGCAAATGGCAGAAAGGAAATCCGTCCCTCCCTCCGACTCGGACGCGGCCCAAGAGTCCCAGCAATGAATTCTCGAAGACCGCACGTACTTGCGTCACGCGTGCTTCCGAAAGACCATCAACCGATCTTTCCAGTCTTGAGTGAAGACGGGTATCGCACAAATCCGACGAAATCGCCACCCAGCCTTCCGTCTTCGATGACCGGGAACTAGGGGCGTGTCCTCAGCCCTCGGAAGACTATGAAAACCGACATCGCTTCGATCCAAGCTGCCGTTGGATCTGGGTTGAAGAGGTGCCTTAGGTGGGCAATATCGACTGGAAAGTGACAGCATGGTCCTGCATCGCCTTCTTCGCGCTCGAGCTGGACGGGTCCAACATCAGCCAGGCCAACTCGGACAACTTCTTGGAAGATTTGGGCCTTGACACGAATGAGTACAACCTTAGTCAGACTGTGTTCCGCGTTACCTGTCTACTAGCTGAACTGCTGAGCCAGTTAGTGAGTAAAAAGATCGGTCCATAAGTTGATGCCCGAGCGCAACTGTTACATTGACATTCAATTAGTGATCGTTGGATCCCTGCGCAAATGATTCTTTGGGGCGTTGTGAGCGCCTCATAATTCTGGCTCGATGGCCGTACTTCTTTTCTCGCGACTCGCGCATTGATTGGTTTGCTACAAGGAGGATGTGTCAATACCAGCCACGAGCGACAGTGCAAGAGCTAACTGCACACGTTTCCCCCTGGTAGCTTCATTCCCGATGTCATATTGGTGCGTCAATATTCTTTCTCAACTTCAGCCACCAACGGTATTCCTCCGCTGACTTCCGGATTGCATTGACTCTACAGTACATGTCATACTTGTTCAAAAGCACCGAGCTGCCGTTTCGCCTAGCATTATTCTGGATGGCGAATCGATTAAGCGATGTCGTTGCGCCCCTGCTAGCTTACGGGCTTCTTCGGCTCCGAAGATACCACGGTTACGAAGGATGGCGATGGTAAGGTGGGACTGTCTCGTGCTGATATCTGCGGAGGCTGACCGAAGTAAGGCGGTTCCTTCTGGGAGGCATACTAACGTTGTTGATTGGCATATGGTCAGTTTTCATCATGGTGCCGTCTCCTACGCAGACGAGGGCGCTTTGGCGGCCCAAAGGATGGTTCACCGAACGTGAGGAAAAGATTGTGCTTTGGGAGTCACTATGCGATTATGACTTGTGGCCGATCTAAATCATCGGTATCACGTTCCCAATTCCTGCCGGTCCGCCTGACCAATATCTCACTTTAACCTTGAGACAATTGGGCTTTGATACTTTCGACACTAACCTCCTGAGCATCCCTTGCCAGTTTGCAACAACTATACATATGAGAGTTCTGAGACTTTAGGCTTGCATACTGTTACTCACCAGCACCAGATGCTGATCTCAACTTGGATCTCGGAGAAAATCAACCGGAGAGCAATGCTTGACATCTTTGCGGAACTTTGGCTGCTTCCTTGTGCCGTTGCCCTTGCAGTGATCCCTTCCAATGTCAGCAGATGGGCCACCTATGCATTGGTTATCTCTTTCGGGAATTTCCCTTACACTTTGTCCAGGCAAGTTTGGCTGGGCAAGCCGCAACTCCAACACAGTCAGAACGAGAACGGTATCAGCAGCACTTTATAGCATGTCTGTTCAACTGCAATCCATCATCAGCGCCAACATCTACCGGCGGGACGATCGTCCGGACTATCGCCGCCGGGACAGGGCGTGTGGCGAATCAGATGAGACGGAAAAGTGGATCCACAATTGCTATAAGGTACTATGTCTGGAGGAACAAGCAGCGAGACCGGATCTGGAGCGCCATGTCACCAGAGCAGCGCCAACAATACCTCAATACTACCACGGACAAGGGCAGCAAAAGGCTGGACTTTCGATTCGCGAGCTGATTTTCTGCTCTCTAGGACTGTGCTGGGCCTGCCTTATGAAAGTAGTATTTATTGGAAGATCGCGTGCCAGGGACTCGAGACTGTTCTCCACCAGATGGCGAAAGGGGGCACGGGTTGCCCTGCAAGTATCAGTGCGCGCAGGCAGTGTTGGTTTAATTGGGACCAGCGGGCAAGCGTCCGGGATAAGCCGGATGCTGCTCGGGGTTACGAGCAGGGTGAGATCTGACGCAATTCGACGATAAAAGCGGGAACGGACAAAGTCGACTGTGATTCTGGGTGTTTGTCCGATGAATTCCGGCTGGATGGGAGATTGGGAATAATGAGTGTCGCCGACTGGGAATAAGAATGAGGTGAAGCTGGGAAGATGGCGAGGGTCAGTAGTCGGCACCAAGTAAGAAGGCCGAATTGAAATTGGAGGCAACCGTGAAGATATATTCTTTGAGACCGTGGACCCTGCATCGTTGCCATTTGAGAGTCAGTCGCAGCGGTGCTTGTCATAATGTCTCACCACGGTAGCCCAAGCTCAAGCCACAATTCCACGGGAATTCTACGAGGAAGCCCAACGGAATGGTTCAGCAGCGCACGTACGGGAGGAGGCTGACGGCTCGTGGCTTTTGATGGCTGCCACACGCGCGAAGCGGCCGACGGATTGGAGGTTTGGGTCCGGATGGGTTCCCCTGAACCGGACGCCAATGACACTGTAACACGAGTGGGGAGCCTTGTGAGACAATTAGTTCCTGAATCGAGAGTGATTAGTCGATGCTCACCTCTTCTGTTGCCTTTTGCCACCCACCATGTTCAGCCACATGGGGGTAATTACACTATTCCCACATCACCCTTTTCCTTCGGCCTTTTCAACCGTCCCCGAAGTCTTCGTACTCAACGCTACCCATTGCCGACGTTGCCCTGGTGCCTGTCAGGAAGATTTCTCTAGTTCGCTTCTCAACACTGAACCTGCATTAGCAGCAATTTTCCAGACTTTTTTTTTTCTTCCACGGGAAAGTTCGCCTCCGTCATACCGGCGTGAGCAGCTTACCTTTTCTGTAAATGGCTGCTTTTTTTCTGGACCGGCCGGACGTTAACGCTCGCGCGTTGGGTAAATAAGTGGCGCCATACTGGCGAGATGCTCAATTCAGAAGTTGACCTGCATGTGTGATGCAACGAAAACGTCGCAAAAAGGAAGCATCTACAGAGTCCAGACAACCCCTCCCGAAAACCGGTGTGAACATTGTTGGATCTAGGTTTTGAGAATATAAAACTGATAGGTCGATCGATTGAACTCCCTCCTCTTGCCCGAATTCCACTTCGAACCCTTTATGGAAACAAACAACACGCGCCAAGGTTCATCACTGCATAGATGGAGCGTGCGAATGTCACCGTTCCTTGTCCAGATATGGTCAATTAACATCTCAGTCGGCCCCCAAACCGACCCAACCCGTCGACTCTCTCGCCCTCGCGGCGCAGTGGATTTGTTTCCCTTGTCTCCGGCCTCGTGGGAAGCTTGTAGGGAGGCGATAAAGGATCGGGCAAAAAGTCTGGTGTTTATTGTGGCCCTCTCGTGGGGTCCAATTTTCCGCGTGTTGAACCCCTTGGCGGAAAGCATCCCCGAGGTTCACCATTTCACCATTTGGCACTAATGCGGGGGGAACGAGTTCCACATAATGGGCTGGTCGGACCGTAACTCATCACGGCCATTCCACCGGCCTCTAAACCGGGCAACGAAGACCGACTTGGTTGATGGTGTGTGAGGCTGGATTTCCGATTAACCGAGATGTGTTACGCCCCATCTGCCGACATTTGCTGACAACCGCGGCCCTGAATTGCTGAATTTGACAGACAGAGGAGGTCCCAGACGGCGACCAGAAGGATTCAGGTCCCGCTTTCATCACAACCCGACGCCGAAGATCTCATGCTAATACGGCATGGCTTCTGTAGAGGCCGATGGGACCTGCCGGGGGGGGGGGGGGGTGTGGCTCTGCACGATGTAGTTCTGCACACCTGCGTCTGCGATGATCAGGGGGGTCACGGCATGGCTTGCCAGGGCCAGGCCATAAGCATTTCCACACGCACGGCATGCTGTGGCTCCCACGCCCAATTTGGAGTTTGCATATCTTCAACAGGTCCCGCCGTCTCCTCTTCTCGTCCGGTCCCTCTGGAAATGGAGAACCCGTAGAACGAACCGTCCGATTCTTGCGGCTCTCCTCAGCCAGGTCTCTCCTTGAACACGACTCGCTCGTTCGACCATATTCCCTAGTATCGTATCGACCTTATTCAAGCTTCACTTCTTCGACTCGATGGCGGCGGAGGACGATGAAAACCGCGGCCCCGAGCTGTTCGCCGTCGGCGTGACGCTCGTCACGGCGGCCGGCATCGCCATCCTTCTCCGTTGCTATTCCCGGATTTGCCTTGTCAAGAACTTCGGATTCGATGACTATTGCATGCTTGCTGCCATGGTACGCTGACATCGTCCATATGGCTCACGGATCTTTCGGATGCCTGACTGACTGTGGTTTGACTAGGTTTTCTTCGCCCTCTTCGTTGCGTGCGCACTTACCGGCGTTCATTATGGAACAGGGAGGCATTACTGGGTTCTGGCAGCCCAAGATCGATCAGAGGCGATGAAGGTACTGATCTGAACTCTGCAGAAGGCGGGACACTTAATGTTTTGCCAGTCATACTGACAAGTGCTAGTTCTGGTGGTTCTGCTACCTTTGGTACTGCCTCTCGATGATCTCCTCCAAAATCTCCATTGGGTGGTTCCTTCTTCGGATCACGGTTCGCAAAATCGATATATGGATCATCTATTTCGTCATGTTCTGCACGGTCTGCACCGGCGTCGTCTTTTTCTTCGTCACTCTGTTGCAATGTCAACCGATCGCCTTCTTCTGGGAGCAATATACCGGCTCAACCAACGGACACTGCATCAACATGGACGTAATCATCGCTCTGACCTACCTCTACAGCGCTTTCAGCGTCATTTGCGACTTCACTTTTGCCATCCTGCCCGTCGTTCTCATCTGGAATCTCAAGATGGATCGCAAGACCAAGCTTGCCCTGGTCCCCATCATGGCCATGGCCTGCATGTTCGTCATCCCCGAAACCTACACACCTTCCAGCAAAGACCGACTAACATGCTCTTATAGCGCCAGCGCCGCTGTCGTTGTTCGCATGCCGTTCGTCAAGGATTTCAAGAACGTCGACTTCTTGTGTAAGTAGTCCCACTCTTCTACGATCGGTTCAAGGTTCGAGGGGGGGTAAGAGGGGCATGGTGCTGACTCGCGCTCCCGCAGATGCAACCGTAGATATCGCGATCTGGTCCACCACGGAGCAGGGTCTAGCGATTACAGCAGGCAGTCTGGCGACCCTCCGCCCGCTGTTCCGCCTGATCGGTCACCGCTTCGGCTTCACCTCCATGGGTCCCTCTGCCGTGCACGCCTCTGACCGTAACGCGCCGTCTGCCATGGGCGGGAAACTGAAAGATATCAGCAATAACAGCAGCGCCAGTCGACAACGACGGGGGCCCTTTAGTCTTACCACGTTTATGGCCAAGGATGAAGAGGAGGCGCATGAACTGGGCAGCAACAGCGACCAGGGTGAGAACCAACAGAGCAAATTCTCCAGCAAGCGACCTCGCGTCTGGGAGTCGCAAGGCAAACGCGACAACGAGAGCGAAACGGGACTGACCTTTGAAGCCTCCAAAGAATCGCAAGGGAGCGACACGGGAGACAAGCGTGACATCGTTGTTGTACAAACTTTCTCCATGAGGGAAGATCGGCTATAATTACAATGTACTGTACTCAACTACTGCATAATGAAAGTAAAATAATTTACCACCACAGGACTGAGAAACGAGCAATAGTAATTAAAGCTTTCTTGTATTTGCCTGCCAAACTAGTGATTGACGCTCGATATAATTGGACGCCACGAAGTTTATTAGGACCAGATCCAGCAAAGCCTTTCTGCTGTGTAACACGACATGCAGGCATGATATGCAGCGTGACAATGGGAGCAACGTAGTGTGCTGTTGTTTCGATTTCTTCGGTCTGACCAGCTAGTCTTGGAATCAAGAAGTCATGTTTCGCAGACCAGTCCGGCATAAAAGTCAGCCCGAGTCGTGTTCGTAGTCATGATCTTCCTCGCGACGACGACGACAAAGTCCGGTTCCACACCCAAATCAAAAACCACCCAGTCGGCTTTGCTCTCGGAGACTCCAACGTAGTTCGACCTCAAACCCGAAAACCCAATGACTCCCTCCTTCTAGAACTGCAGAGCATGCTTCTCGGCCTCGTGATCTGCCTACCAGCAACCGACGACACAGCAAAGCCACAACCAATCGGTCTCATCGCCCTCAACGACGAGGCCGGCGACAACTACCGCCATCACCACCGCCTCGCCGTTCTCAGCATCTCCATGGCGGAACCGCACAGGGACAAGGGCTGCGGTGCAGAGGCTATCAACTGGGCGGTCGACTGGGCTTTCGAGAAGGCCAATCTCCACCCCATCAGCCTGGGCTGCGTTGAATACAACGAACGTGCGAGGCATTTGTATGAGAAGCTGGGGGTCGTGCTGAAAGGTCGTTATCGAAAGTCACACTTCCACAACCGACTATGGTGGGATGTGCTCCTTTTCTCCATGTTAGAAAATGAGTGGGAAGCCCTGAGGAAGTGGAAGATAGATCAATGATCAAACAAGAGCCTGCATACTCGATCCATCTCTTTTGCCATTCATTTTGGGTGCCTAAGCGATATTGTTCAGTTATCCGATTGACAGATTAAAGATCTGGAGTCCCATCAGCTTCACCAGATAATTATGCCTCCTCCGCCATATTTGTCCTCGGATGAGAACGGACAACATTTCTCCTCCTTCGTCGATCCTACTTCACCGGGCTGTTACGTGACCGCGCTTTTGCCGAAGCTCTTCGGTCGGTGTTGGCGATTGGCGGGTACCACCATCACCCTCACGGAGCGGTGCTATTAGAGTATTTGACTGTCCAGAAGTCAGCCCCTCAAGTCTCGCAATGGCAGCGAGAGAGTCCATCAAAGTATTGAGTCAAATCTGAAAATCCGGAAACTCAGAGAGCGATTGCTCAAGCCCGACAGTAGTGACTGACCCGTTCATTTGTTTCATCTGCGCCTCCAGTCGTTCCATCCTGATAGCTTGCTGCCTCGCCGCATCGTCCTGTTCAGCCATGCGATGATTGAACCTTTGCTCCAGGAGCCGAAGGCGGTTATCGAGCGAGCCGAACCGCTGGTCCAGCGATGTCTGGCTCGCTTCCACTAGATCCCTGCAAGAGTTGATCAATTCGTTATTAGTTTGGATAGCAGCCTCCATTTTACCCAAGCGTTGATCTGCAACGGGATCAGCAGTAGCTTGCGTCTTGTTGCCGTTTTCAACGCCGGACAACCGGGTCTCTAGCCTCTCGCGAACCTCCTCTTGGCTTCTCTGCCGATCTCCAAGAGACTGCACGACTTCGGTCACCGACTTGAGGGCTTTGGCAGTAGCATCTAATCGGTCGTCCACATCCTCAATGTGTTCTCGTTGGCGGTACTCCATTCCTTCCAGCGTCCTAGTCGCTGACTTAAGACTGCTATTCATGCGGACAAGCTCCCTGTCCGTTGTCTTCAGTCGATTCTCTTGCTTGCGATCTCGGTCTAGCTGCTGCTGCTTGACCAGGTCGACAGATTCGATCGCAAACTTTAGCTCTGTATTAATTTTCTCGTGCTCTGTTTTATAGCCCTGAGACTGTGCTTCGTGTTGTCGCTGGGTTTTTCCCGCTGATTGGCGATATTCCGAGATCTCCTTGCTAAGACCGACGAGCTGCTCTGAGAGGCTGTCGAGCTTCTCCAGGGTGGTTTCGCACTTGGAGGCTGTGAGGATGGTGAGTTCATGGTGAGCTTTTTGGATATCGCGCGACAGATTAGTGGATTCCGACATGAGCTTCATCTCGTCCTGTAGCTCCTGCATCTTCTCGCCGTGATCGTCGCTTGTCTTTTGAAGACCAGTGACATTTTTTTCCAAGGAGCGAAGCGCCTCTGACTCTCCCTGCCATGCAGCTCCTGCTTCAGAGAGATTGTTCATCTTGTTGTGGAGATCCTGCATTTCCTCGCCAAATGATTTCTTCAGGCCGCTGACAGTTTCGCTCAGGGAGTTGAGGGCTTCTGCCTTTCCAGGTCCTGCTTCAGAGACATGCTTCATCTGATGACACAGCTCCACTATTACCTTGTCGTGCTCGCCGACCAATTTGTCCAGGCCGTTGAGGGTTTTCTTAAGAGAAAACACCACCGTCTCACACTTGCCAGTCTGGCCTTCCAAAGCTGCGAACTTGGTGACGTGCCCTTCAAACCTTTGATCAAGGTCGTTGAATTTGGTGTGGAGGAACTCAACGTTCCCGCACCTGCCAACCTTTGCTTTCAGCGCCTTATATTGCTCATCGTATTGATCAAACATCTTGCCAACTTTATTGAGACTGGCTGAGAGACGGTTCAAGAGGGCAATGTACTTGTCAGCCTTTTCTTCCACAGACTTGAGCTTCCCGCTGTGGCCACCGAGCTGTTTATCGATATCAAACGCCTTATTTCGAAGATACTGGATAGTGTCTCCATACTTGTTCGTCTTTTCTGTAAGAGACGCGAACTGCGCATCGTGCCGCTGTAATTGCTTGTCATGATCACTGGATCTGTTCTGAAGAGTCCGGATAGTGTCTTCATTTTTGAGGTCTTTTCCTTCGAGAGACTTCAAACTTTCATCATACCCGCCAATCTTTTTGCTAAGATCGCCGGCTTCGGCTCGAAGAGACGCAAGAATTTCCGCCTGTTTGCTAGCTTTGACTTCCAGGGACCCGAACTGTTTTGCATGAAAATTTCTGGTGTCCAAGGCTTCAGTTTGAAGCGACTCGAGAGCACATCGATGATGTCGGGCTTCTTCCTCGAGTGTTGCAAGCCTTTTGCCATGTTTGTCGACTGTTTTTTCTTGAGACTCTTCGAGGGAGCTCAGTTTTCCACTGTATTGGCCAGCCAATGCTTCAAGAGCCTTGATCGCCTTTTCACTCTCGCCGGCTCTCGTGGTGAGAGAGTGAGTTGTGGTTCTATGATCGCCGACTGTTGCTTTGAGGTGGTATATCTCGTCCTCATGCTTTGCGCTCACTTTTCTGTGGGCGTATATTGTCTCTCCTTGTTTTTCGACTGTGCTTTCAAGGTAGCGGAGTAGCTTCCCATGCATATCGCTTTTCGCTGGAAGGAAATCAAGCTTGTCGAGTCTGCTTGATTGCTTGGCGCTTGTCGTCTCCATATTGTTGACCTTTCTTGCTTGCTCGTCGTTTTTTTCTTCGAGGGCTTTAAGGGAATCTAAATGTTTTTTGGGCAATGCTAAGAGAGAATCGCTGTTCTCCTTTTGCCGCTGAGCGGCTTCCGATTCCAACGAACGGATTTTGGTGTCGTGCGCGGCAACCTTGGCTTCAAGAGAACGACAGTTGTGTGCTTCCCCGCCAGCCGTCCTCAGAAATTCCTGCCGGAGAGCGTCCAAGCGGGTCTTTGCTTCAGAAGCACTGAGCGTGCTCTCGCTGTTCACGCTCTTTTCTTCCGCAGTTTCGGCCGGGTTATGAGCCACAGGCGAGATGACCTCCTCGGAAAGGGCCTCGATCTGATGGTCGCAAGATACACTTGGTTGAGGCAACTCTCGTGGAGCTGATGCTGTCTCTTCCCCTAGGACGGTCGTGTCGGGCACGTCATCCATGTCTTGATCCGGGGAATATGAGGAGCGCTCCTGCAGCCCATCATCGGCGGACCCTGACTCGAGGGCGTTATTCTCGAGTGACATTTCAGAAGCTCGGTTTGGAGTGGCCAGCCAGGGAGACGGCACGTCGCCCTGTACGCATCGACGCTTGGCGGGGGTTGGTAATGGTTCAAATGCTGCAGGTTGCTGCTTGCGTTTCTGCGCAGGCTGCGTCTTGCTTTCGCTCTGAATGAGCTCGTCGACTGTCATCTTGGGACCCATCAGCGTCCGCAGTTGCTCGGGTATGCCATCATTATTGGCTCTGGCGGTATGATCTTGATGTGCTTCTCGTTCCCCAATCCTTCTACTCGGGCCTTCGGCTCGTTCGTTGCTGGGGCTTTGCCGTGATCGTGATCGTGAGCCCTCGCCTTTGATTCTAAAAGATACCGGAGTTGCCCTGTCAAATGACATAGGGAACGAGCCAAGGAAAGGGCGGTTGTCCCTGCTGATCAGCCATCGATAATCTCCATTAGTCTCTGCGTCCCAGGCTTTCTTGATACGATCCCATTCATTCGCAAGTAAGTGAGCAGGGGGCCACTTGTGGACGGGCAAGTCGCCGTCCCGTTCATTCCAGGTGTCAATGAGGTCGGTGAGGATGTCGGTATGTCGGCGCCGGACGGCTTTGTTATTGAGGTACATCTGGCGGCGAGCAGCATAGAGGCTTACGAGGTGCTCAGTGTGCTGTATGCTGGTGTTGCTTTTCCACTGCGAGCGAACGAAGTTCCAGAAGTTGTCGTAGTCGAAAGAAAGGTGTTGAACAAAGTTGACTAATCGGAACAGAATAACGAGGTTGGCAAAGATGCGATGCTTACGACGACTGAAAGCATTGGTATCACGGGAGACAGAGTCGTCATGATCATCGTCTCCACTGTGTTCGCCGAGACGCTTCACGTGGATAGGGTGAAACAGGACGGTTTTTGATAGAAACAAGTCTGCAGGCCAGGGAGGTTCGGCCAGCGATACGCCACTGATAAACCAGATGGCCTTCTCAGGTTCGATTTGCTTGTGAGGCGGCTTCTTGAAGTGGGCCATGGTGATTGCGCTGCTGCCAGAGGCCCTCCACGGATGCAACGGCAGAGATAAACGACATAGGGATGAGGTGAGAATTCCGAGGTCAGGTCGTTCAGGTCGTTTGAATTTGAAGATGTTTTAACGGGGAGCGGGCCTTCCCGCATCGAATGGATAAAATGGAGGGAGAGTATGGATGTCCCGTCGTTGCTCCCTGGAGGAAAAACTTCTGCAGGCGTCTATCAGGTCCCCCAATTCGTAACAGCGCGTTCGCTGTGATTAGTGTGCCCCCCCCCCCCCCGACAAGGACCTACCTACGGTAGCCTATTGTTTAGCTGCAGGGATGTTGAATCGTTGCTTTTTCTCTCCCTTTTTTTTTTCTTTCCCCACACATCCTATCCTCTCATTAATACACTTCTCCGACGTCGCACGCACCAGCCGACGAAACGGCTTCGGTGGCACCACTGGACAACACATTCACCAGGTCTTTGCAAGGGCCTCAATTTGATATCATGACAACTCGGAACCCTCTTCAGACGCCCGATATCGCCTACTGCATCACCAGCACGCTGCGGAAGCGCACCTTGTTCGAAATCATGTGCTCCGAAGCCTTCTTCGCCTCGACCAGAGGGAACTTCTCAACCATGCACTTCACCCCATGTCTCGCCGCAAAGTCCAACGCGTCCTCAGTATCCCCCTGATGCCCGGCCGGCCACCCGCAGACCGATTTTCCGCCCACGATCAAGTCCATAGTATCAACCTCCAAACCCCCGACGGGCGCCAGCACGCAGAGCTTTCCTCCGGGTTGGAGCCCGCCAGTAAGGGGCGCGATGGCCTTGGCGTGAGGTGCCGTCGCCACGATCAACGCCGCTCCCCCGAGCTCCTGCAGCTTCTTAACGGGATCCTCGGCGCTGCTGTCAATGTACTCGTGCGCGCCCAGCTTCATCGCAAACTCCTTCTTCACAGACCCGGAGCTCAGCACCGCCACCTTATAGCCCATCCGGTTCGCATACTGGACACCCAGATGTCCGAGGCCTCCCAGGCCCTGGATCACCACAAGCCTCCCGTGCTCGATGTTCATCTTGCGGATGCTGTTGAAAACGCTGACGCCGGCGCACAGCAGAGGAGCCGACTCGGCGGGGTCTATCTCCTTCGGTACCCGGACCGCCGCCTCGGCGCGGAGGAGCACATATTCGGCGTATCCACCGTCCTGGGAGACGCCGTTAATGACCCCATTCTGGCACGTCTGGAAGAAGCCCTTCTGGCATTGACGACACGTTCCGTCGTGGCCTACAATGATGTCAGTTTGCGACACGCCAAGACATGTAGGACTTCAGGTCCAGGTACATACCTCCATGCCAGGCACCTCCCACCCGCTCTCCGCCGGTGAATCTCGTCACGTTCTCGCCGACCGCTACCACATCGCCAATAATCTCGTGTCCGGGGACTCTGGGGAAGAGATCACCGAATGCCCCCTCTTGGACGACAACGTCGGAGTGGCACAAACCGCAAGCCAGCACCTTCACGAGTACTTGGCCGGGACCAGGCTTCTTCAGCTCCAGGTCGACGATCTCAAGTGGCGCCCGCACCGACTTGACCACGGCCGCTTTGTACGTTTGTGGGAGGGAAGGCATCGTTGCTCGAGGCCCGTGATGTTTCGAGGTGCGTTCGGTATGAATATTGTATCGATTCTTCCAAGGAAGACAATGTATCGTCAAACGTATAGTGAGGAGAGATGCCCAACAACCTCTGATATTAAGAGGGGATACGTCTTTATATACCACAGGACCAAGCTCTAGAGAGGGGGGCCCAACATTGGTGGTTGGGGTGCAGCTACCACATCGAACCCCTCACCTCACCTCCATGAACAAAACTCAAAGACAAGGACCTGTTACTGTACCCACAAGGCGGTAACTCCGGACTGACGCGGAATGAGGTGGCCTGCTGTACTGGCGCTCAAAGGCATCGTCTCAGCGGGACTTTGCCTGGAGCAGCGTCTCGTAATAGGTCGGCCAAGGGCTGAGTAGCAGGCCATCATGCATCATCACCCACAAGCTTGACTCCTGATACAGAAGATGAGTTAGTAAGCATGTGAACAACGAGCTGTCACATTCAGATCACCTCTGTCTGGGCTCTCGGATGACGTCCTCTTCACGTTTTCCGACCATCCGGGGCAAGGCCCCACAATCTCCATGGGCTCCGGCGAAGTGGACTTGAAACCTGGGAAAACTACAGAAATTCTCGGCTCGTCCATGGAGAGCTTCTACCAACCAAACAACGCCAGGCACGTAACAATCGCAACAACGTGAGCTGCTACAAGAATAACAATCTGCTACGGAGACTAGGTAGCTATAACTGAATCCACGTATGAGAGCTCAAGAAAGGGAGGGGTGGCGCCGTCTGGAGGCTAGCGTTCAGATGACATCAATAAGATTCAACTCATCCCCTCCATGATTGTGATCCTCGTCAAGTCAATACTCCCCACGTCAACGGACATACCACCATTCAAGCACGAGGTTGCAGTGCCTAAGTCCGTACTTGATAGAATCAACGGGGTAGCCTTTGCACTTTAACCCTCGTCGCCTTCATCTTAACTACTCCCGGTTCCTTGCCCATATCAACAATTCTCAAATCCTCAAATCCGTAGAACCGTCAGCCCGGAACAGCCAAGAAAGTGGTCCGTCTGTCTACCGCGGGAAGGATCTCCCGGCTCGGACCTGGCTTCAAAGCTAGAATGGAATGGATCTTAGGTACGCCCCGATTAACCCCGACAACCAATCACACATTGATCCAGATCGGCTTTAGAAAGTCCCGAATCCGACATCCAGCAGGCCCGGGCCTTACGTCATTCCCAGCTCAATCGGAGCCAACTCCACCCATCTCGAGACACCAAAGATGTTCCACGGCACCGAGATCCGATACCAGACTCGCGCTTCGGACTAAACAGTACGAACATAGCAGTCATTATCCCCGTCCGAGACTGACCTACCTAGCCCACGAAACAGCGGGGTTACGCGAGCTACCTCCAGTAGTGTACATGCTCCCAAGATCAAGTCCCTTCAAGCTAAGTCTCTCAAAGCTCGGCGTTCGCGCCTGGAAAACAAGCTCCCAACTAGCGAAAGCCTTGCATACCCGCATCTCGAGACGCAGCTTGGCTCCAGGCCCACATCATCGAATGCAGATCAGGGACCAAAAGTCCATCCTTTTATCAATCTCGCCGTTCCTTCGTGAACCGCGACGGATGACTCGCTTCTCGCGCTTGCGAGCGCCTCATCCACGTAGTGTCAGACGGCATACTTAGAAACCAATCAGTCCCGTCATCCTCTCGTGCTGCCTTTTTCTTTTTTTACACAGGTTTCATTCGTCTACTACCTCGTGACTCTTTTAACATAGTCCCTTCGCCAATGCCAATGCCAATGCCAATGCCAACTTGAACCCAGAATCCATCCGAATCCTAAACATGTCGCTCCAAGACAAAGTCATCCTCATCACCGGTGGATCCAAGGGCATCGGCAAGGCCATCGCCCTCGACGCCGCCGCGAAGGGCGCCAAAGTCGTCGTGAACTACAGTAGCGACTCCTCCGCCGCCGACGACGTGGTCAAGCAGATCGGCAGCGACCGCGCCATTGCCGTCAAGGCGGACAACTCCAAAGTATCGGAGCTGCAGAAGCTCGTCGACGCGACCGTCGAGAAGTTCGGCCGCATCGACGTCCTCATCCCCAACGCCGCCCTGATGCACATGCGCACCGTCGAGAACACCACCGAGGAGGATTTTGACATCATGTTCAACACGAATGTGAAGGCGCCATACTTTTTGACGCAGGTTCGTTTTCCCTCATGCTACCCTTATGTTTGGTAGTCTAATGGAACTGACACCCTACAAGAAAGCTCTCCCTCACATGTCCGAAGGCGGGCGGGTCATTCTCGTCTCCACGACCGTCCTCGCATCCAGCAACCTGCCGCCACCATACCTGCTTTACGCTTCGACCAAGGGCAGCATCGATCAGATGACAAAGTACATGGCCAAGGACCTGGCAAAGAAGGGTATCACAGTCAACGCCGTTGCCCCGGGCCCGACCGGCACGGATTTGTTTTACAAGGATAAGACCCCAGAAATGGTCAAAGCGGTTACATCAGGCAGCCCATTCGGCAGGATTGGTACACCTGAAGAGATCGCATCAGTCGTCGTATTCCTGGCTAGTAAGGAGTCGGCCTGGGTGACAGGCCAGGTCATCCGCGTCAACGGAGGAACAGCATGAGAGTTTCAAGAACAGGTTGATGCTAGGCACTGAGTGAGGATAAAATAGACGTTAATAATCTGAACGCCGAGTCCTCAATCACCCAAGTTTGATCAGACCTCATCACATACTCTCATTCCCTCGTCTTGTTCATATCATGCATCCAACTGCCCGATCACTGTGCGCCAAGAGCGGCAAGCGCGTTGCGCAGCTCCTTGACCGCTGTCGGGACGTCCTCGAAGTTGAGCGCAGAGATGGCCCACTTCGCGTGCTTCTGCGCTTTTGGCAGGTCCATATCGTCAGTCGCCCCACTGTTTGGCGCCCATGAATTGTTTGAGACGGGAACGACTGGCGCCTTCGGCTGTTGTGGGATCGACGGCGGGGGCTTGAACTGTTGGGGAGCAGTTGGAGGGGCCGGCTTGGGTATTTGAGGTGGCTGCCATGGCGACGAGGCGTTGGCAGGACTGAGAGACGGGCCGGTCGACGAGCCGGCGAACGGGGAAGGGGCAGAGGGGGCAGTCGCAGCTCCTGCGGCGTCGTTTGCACCAGCTTGGCTAAGTGGTGAGGGGGGGAATTGCTCGGGAGGGTCGAAGTAGCCCTGCGTCTGGGGCGGTGGTGGGTTCGCGTTGTTCCCTGACGGAACGGAGGGCAGATCCAGCACACTCGACTGCGTAGGTTGGGGCTCACTTGGAGCTCCCAGCGGCGCGTCTTTCGCAGGCGCGGTGGGGGCGGCTGCTTGTTTGTAAAACTCGATGTCGGGATCGTCTTCGACGAAAGCAGCCTTTGGCGGAGGAGATGACAGTCCCCTGACTTCGGGATCGTCCGGGTCCAACGCAGGAAGAGCTTCGGGCTCCGGCTCTTGCACTGGGTTCGACTCGTTTGGGTCTTTGCCCTCCTTGATGGCCTTCAATATGCGAGCAGCATTCCACTTTGCAAATTTGACCTTCTTCTGCGTTTCGTCGTCTAATGGCCCCCAAATTTGGCCCAGCAGTAGGAACGTGGCGGCGGCATCGAACGTATCGGCAGTGGTTCTGGCGAGAATCCGTCAGCTTAAGGTCTTGGAGACGGATGATAGAGGGCTTGCGTATGATGCACCTTGTTACCCGGTTTGCACGCATAACCTTCTCGGCACGGTCGAATGCTTCTTGGGCGAATTGTTCGACATACGCCTGGCCCACGGCGTCGTCTGTTATGGCCTCTTCACCAGCGTTTTCGGTTTTCGTCTGGACCGGACGTTAGCCTCGGGCCTCATGGAAGGTCCGACTCTCCATTTTTTATGGCTCACCTTCTCCAGACGGTCCATCAGGTTGGTCGTGTACGAAAGACTTTCGTCGTCGACATTGTGCAGCTGCTTGGCGAGGATCTGGTTGATAACCCAGTACTCGCCTTCGCTCCAAGTCAGCTCCGGTGATCCATCACTTAACATAGGCTGTCCCAGCACATACACCAATATGTTATGGCCGGCTTGTGTTCACGCAGTTGTCGTGCGCGGTTGAGGAACCTCGTGATATCGGCCTGTCGCAGGCTTTCGGGAATGGAATCGGCCATGGCGGGCTACAGCGGGGATCTGTGAGACCCGGAGCTCGCAAGAATCTCAGTCGCAGTCGGGCGAGAGTAATGGGTCGGACAGGTCGTAAGGATAATTTTTCTTCTGGAGACGAGAGAGAAATCCCGGCGGTCGGGCAGCTCACGGGCGCAAAGGGACGGCTGACATGCGAGTGCAACACCAAGATGTTGGAGACATGTTCTTTGGTATCTTGGAAGCCTGACCGCAGCCTCGAGTTTCTCCACATGGCATCACAGCGGGGAGGTGGTACAACGGCCATGTATCCTTTGTCCCTGCGATGGGAGGGAAGGTACCGCAGTACAGAGTAGTGTACTGGAAGGAAGGGGGGCTGACCACACTCAGTTCCCTTCCATCCCTGTATGCGCCACATGTTCTTCCTCCCAAAGCGGCTAGGTGGCTCAAGCTCGGACAGCTTGTGTGGGGTCGTGGCTTGCCTCCCTCCATCTCAATGGCGTGGGACTGGAAATTTCCACGGTTCCATTCACTCTCGAATTGAGCCCTGGAAAACGGCGGTGCATGAGGTGAGGTGAGGGGTTCGCGTCTCACACTTCCACGCTGGCCTTTTTACCCAAATAAGAAAAAGAAGCCAACTTTACACTTCATTCCCCTGATGTCTCTCCGTTCTTTCTTTCCTCTCCTAACATATTAACCCAAGGCCAAGCTCGAGGTTGAAGCTGCTTACCTGGCCAAAGCTGAGAGCCAGTTCCACGCTTTTTCGAACCTTTAATTCCCGCCCATCTCTCTGTGTCTCTACTTAAACTTACATAGCACATCCTCTCTTTTTCTCTTCAATCAGTCTTCCTCCTTCCTGGCGTCACATCCCTTCGGACCCCCCGCACACTGCTTAACTCTACTTTACCCACCACGATGCATCACCCCACTTTCCTCGCTGCCGCTGGCGTCGCCGTTCTCTCGGCCCTGCCTGGCGTCAACGCCGGCATGTACCCGAAGAGCTCTCCCGTCCTGCAACTCGACGCCCGCAGCTACGACAAGCTGATCGCAAACTCCAACTACACCTCGGTATGATGCGCCGGCACAAATCACACCACAAAGTTCCTTCACTAATTTGAACGCCCACGAAAGATTGTCGAGTTCTACGCCCCGTGGTGCGGCCACTGCCAGAACCTCAAGCCCGCATACGAAAAGGCCGCCAAAAATCTCGCCGGCCTTGCCAAGGTCGCCGCCATCGACTGCGATGATGACGCCAACAAGCCCTTCTGCGGCGGCATGGGCGTTCAGGGCTTCCCGACCCTCAAGATCGTGAGGCCTGGCAAGAAGCCCGGCAAGCCCGTCGTTGAGGATTACCAGGGCCCCCGCACCGCCACCGGCATCGTCGAGGCCGTCGTCGACAAGATCGCCAACCACGTCAAGCGCGTCACCGACAAGGACCTCGCCTCCTTCCTCGAGGGCGACATGCCCAAGGCCATCCTCTTCACCGAGAAGGGCACCACCAGCGCCCTCCTGCGCAGCGTCGCCATCGACTTCCTCGACGCCGTCAAGGTTGGTCAAGTGCGCAGCAAGGAGTCGGCCGCCGTTGAGAAGTTTGGAGTCAAATCCTTCCCTACACTGGTGCTTCTACCCGGAGGCGACAAGGAGCCTATTGTTTACGACGGAGAGATGAAGAAGGACGGTCTAGTCAAGTTTATTTCGCAGGTCGCCGAGCCTAACCCCGACCCTGCGCCTGCCAAGGATAAGAACAAGGACGACAAGAATACTGAGAAAAAGGCAGAGAAGAAGAAGGCCGACAAGTCCAGCTCCTCTGCCAAGTCCGCCCCTACTGAGGAGGCATCGCCCGAGCCCGAGACCCCTACCGAGACCCCGGCTTCCGAGCAGACGCCCGCTGCCCCTGCTGTCCCAGCCATCCCCGTTGCCGCTACCCCCGAGAACCTCCAACAGGAGTGTCTCAACGCCAAGTCTCACACCTGCGTCCTTGCCTTTGTTCCGACAAAAGAGAACGAAGAGGCCCAGAAGGCCCTCAACAGCCTTGCCGAGATCGCTCACAAGCACGCCCAAGGCCAGCGCAAGCTGTTTCCCTTCTTTTCCGTCCCTGGAGACAACTCCGTTGGTGCTACCGTGGTCAAGGGTCTTTCCCTCAAGGGCGACGTCGAGATTGTCGCTTTGAACGCCCGCCGCGGCTGGTGGAGGCACTACGAGGGCAACTTCGACACGGCGAGTGTCGAGAACTGGATTGACGCTATCCGTCTGGGGGAGGGTTCCAAACAGAAGCTCCCTGAGGGCTTGGTCGTCGACGAGGCCGAGACTCCCAAGGAGAGCACCGGATCTACCGCGGCCACCGAGCCTACCCCAGAGCCGCAGACTGAGGCACCCAAGGAGACCCAGTCTGAGCCTCCCACCGCGCATGACGAGCTGTAAAAGACCTCTCAATATACTCTGTATGCATGATTAGCTGGAACTGTAACATAGTAATCAATAAGGAATCTGACCGTTGAGAACATTATTCATTCAGCCATTGTGATGCATCTCTCTCCCGTCGACACCGTCTTATGATTCCATCTCCAAATCCAAACCAGTCCCCTTTTCGACAGTACCCTCTTGCACCATCTGTCTGCCCTTTTCCTTCACCACTCGATCCATGATCTGCCGTACCTGCTTGCAACCGTCCACACCAACCGCTAACATGCCCTCCAGGCGACTGACCTGCACGCGACTCTCGCACACCAAGACGGCAACTCTGTCCGTCAGACCGAGAGTGCCCACCGTCAAGTACGGCAGCTCCTGTTCCTCCTGTGTGTTCAAGTCCAGCAACGGGTCCGCGCCATCGTCGGCGGCAGCGTACGTCGATGTCGAGCCCGCGGTGCATGCAGCAATGTAGTCGGTCATGGGAATACCCGCGTCGATGAGGGCCAAAGTCGAAGCGTTGAGGAGCGCCGCCAGCAGTGAGCCGTCCTGCGACAGGACGTGAAGAGAGATGGAGATGCTGCTGTGGGGAAACAGGTGGGTGTGAAGGTTCGCCGAGACAGCCTTGGCAATCGTGGCCTCGAGTTCTTGGTTGCGCCTGGAAAATAACACGAACTTAGCCTCTAGTGTCTTTTCGTACATCTATTTCCTTCGAAAGAAAACTCACTTGTCATTGCGACCGCGCTTTCTGCGATCGACCGAGCTGAAGCCGGCGACGACAATGTTGACATTGACAGCGGCCTCCTTGGTCTGACCACCCGCACCTCCACGACGCTGGGGTTCGGTCGGACCCGTCACGACGCACATGACCTTGGTGTGTCCCATCTCCAGGTAGCTGGAGCCGTCGGCGGCTTCTTGCGTGCGGATCTGGGCGTGCAGGCGTCGGAGCTCGTTCCAGCGACGGCCGTCGACGCGCAGGAGCGCAAGTGAGTACGTGGATGTGTCCAGAGGCATTTTGAATCGTAGTGAGGCTTTTCTGCTGTCGACTGGTGAGGTAGGGAATCCTGATCGTTGTCGAATACTTCAGAGGGCCGTTGTGCTGATGAAGCGACACGGACGACGTTTGCGCGCGGGCCAAACCAAAATTTTGGGCAAGCGTCAGTTGGAGACCTAGCACTGCAAAGTGGGATGGCGGGGCCGGGCGACGGGCATCGGTGGCCCCCGTCCAAGCCGGTCCGCGATGCACGGGCCATTGAACCCTTGCCGCACTGTCCCCCTCGAAATCGCGGGGAAGCTGCCCTCCATCACCTGCGAGAGCTGCGAGAAACAGGAAAGGTCTTGAAAATAAGAGCCCGAGACCAACATGGATGCGGCAGGTTGCTGTCTAAGGCACGACACATTTTCAGCCGAAGGCTATTGGCGGGATGCGAAAACGCGGGGTACCGAAAGTTAACGCTGCACCTAATATCGACGGGACAACACCTTAGGCCTTGGTTCAAACGGACGGTCCATCGGGGATTTTACACCTCCTGGAGGTAGTCTGATGATCAGAAGCAAGTTACGCTAGGTTTTTCACTTGTAACCACATCCTTTAGGGAACAGATGTGCATTTGATCATCCCAATCGCTTCTGCTCAAACGGTCGATGATCAGGTACGGCTGTTTGTTGCTAACAAATCATATTCCTCATTCCTCATGCTAATATTACATATAATCTCATTGCAAGAG
Source organism: Colletotrichum neosansevieriae (assembly GCA_036785495.1). Taxonomy (NCBI): domain Eukaryota; kingdom Fungi; phylum Ascomycota; class Sordariomycetes; order Glomerellales; family Glomerellaceae; genus Colletotrichum; species Colletotrichum neosansevieriae. The sequence continues at coordinate 47,347 of JAVHLV010000308.1, forward strand.
AATAGCGCAGCAGGTTCATGACCGCCGCTGTTAAACAGTTCAAACCCACTGCTGCGCAGACGTTCCAGCCTGTCCCATGCCATTCCATATCCCATAAGCCAATCCCAGAGTTGCGAGAAACTAGAAAATTGAGAGCCGAAACGCATATAATGGCTTGAATTTCACCTCCATATTGTTCAGGCCATCACCAGCACGCCTACGCTGGACGTGTTGAATTCGGTTAGCGGCGGAACCAGCACCAGATTACTGCTGGGCTGGGGTTCATCGTCAGGTCCATCAGTCCATCCTCTCCCAGGACCCCATCGGACCTTGCGGTTGTTCGCCGCAGTCACTTCGAGGAGTCCTCGCATCATGGCACCCGACTTCTTGACGCTGGACCACGCATCAAAGGTGATTGTGTCGAGCCAGGGCATCTCATTCAGAACCTCTGTGAGAAGAGATTGGCAGAAACCCTCGTAAAATCCGTCTAATCGGCGGAAGCCGTTGAAAACACCGTCACTGGGGTCGCATTCAACCAAAACCACAAGACGGCGGACGTTGACACAATCGCGGAGACCCAGGGCGGGGTTAACCACCCATCCTCTTGGCGGCCCATTCCAGCCGGGGCCGAGACGTAACTCGAGCGATGTAATGTGTGTTCGTGAGGCGGGCTTGAGACGAGCCAGGAGCGGCTTCTTGGACTTGAAGTATTTGCCCGGGTGAGTGGGGAAGATGCGGAACGAGTGGCTGCTGTAGAAGTAGTGAGATACTTCTTGATAGATAGTGCGGCATACCCTCTGAATGCCGAGTTTTTTATGCAGTTTCTTGTAGTTGTCCGGGTCGAGATCAAGGACTTGGCCGCTGCCCTCAAAGTAATAATCGTAAATCTTAAGGCGAAGCTCGGACGGCAGCGACATAAATGGGAAAGGCTTCGCCTTCCTCCTGGCCTTCTTCTGTGCGAGCGTGAGGGCACTCATGGGGAGACTGTTAACTTCGCTATCCCGGTCGACCTCAGAAGCGTATGTCGAAGGGTACGCCGAACTGATGGGCGTCGTAAGGGTTGAGGAAATGGGCGTCGGGTCGTGCGACGTCCCCGAGGCTCGCGAGACTTTGACGCGGCGAACCATGCTGGTGTAGATTTGGCTTGTTTTCGAAATGCCAATGGCCAAAAGAAATTCGAGATATCAGACGCCCGAGTAATCTCTAGGGCGAGTCGTGGAGTAGAGTCGTCGATAGGAGCAGCGGGAGTGGCGGAGTGGCGGGGTCTTTGTCGCGCAAAGGTGGGTGGTAAGGTATCTAGTGGCTAGGAATGTGCAGAGATTTTACAATGGCTGTACGGCGTTGTATTTAGATGAAGCAGGTCGACAGGAAGTCTCGAAGGACGCGAAGAATCACAGAGGGTGGTCCCATTGTAATCGTAGCATCGAACTCGGGGACCACCCTCTAGAATTCACCACGCGCGACAGCCATAGTGACAGTGAGTTGTATACAAAGGATGTAGGTTGGAGGAGAGTTCGGGAGAAGACCGGATGCGCTGAGAATTGATTTTGGTCAACGTGTGAAAATCGAAGGATCTGCTCTTCGAAGTCACAATGGGCGTGGAAAGGCAAGGTAGGTAAGGTAGGCAAGCAAGAAGGAGTCCGAAGCGGAGGTATCGGGGGTTGGGCTCGGTTTATGTGAGGGGACAGATCGAAGACGAGAGACGGGAAGCACAGCACCACCTCGCATGAAGGTCACTGCCAGACGCTCCTGGCACGGTAGCAGCACACCAGAACCAGACATCAGCGCAAGGAAAGCGCGGGCAAGGTTCGCACGTGAGCCGATGCTGGGGTGGAGGTGGTTAATTAACTAAGCCTGATTGATCAGGGCCAATCAGGTGACGCAGAGCCAAAGTGGACCACCGAGAATGACCTCATTTGACGAGGCCGTGCCGATTCTGCTCCGCGGTCCAGCGTTCCTGGGCCGGATGAAGTTCGGCGATAAGCTGATAGTCGTGGGAGGAGCTTCGGTCTCAGTTCAAGCCAGACCCAATCAGAGCTCCAAATGGCGATAAACCTTGATGAAGTGGGTCAATGTATCCAACGGCACAAGCTGGGAGCAAAGATACCTACAAAAGTGCTCCGTGCTGTTCTGGTTGTCGTCAGTGAGTTCACTCTGACTGAGGTGGTGCTTCCACTCAAAAATTTCTAGTGCCCTCGTCAGGAATTATCGCCAGCTCACTCCACCCAACATCGACATCGCCCGCCAGGCTCTCTTTCGTTGCCGGCGCATCACGTCCCACCCCTCTAATCTCCGACTCGGACCTGTATCAATCTGGGGTGTTTGTACCCGTGCATCTCTACACACAGACACAGGCCGTTGAAAACGTCATGCTGTCGAGGGCAGCCCGGATTGCGCGCCTGCAGCCCTCTGCGGCGCAGCTGTACCGCTCCTCCGTCGCAACACCAGCCGCAAGACCCCAATTCGTCGCCGCGACATGGAGCAGGACACTTGCGCATGCTAAGAAGCCTAAGGGTTCTTCATCGCCTGCCTCCAAGTCCACCGACAACCAAAAGCCCGCCAACCCATCACCGGAAGAAGCAGAAGCAGCAGCAGCATCCTCATCAAAACCCGCCTCCGAGACCGAAGCCAAGTCAAATGCCTCCGATGCCACCGAGGCCCCCGAAGACAGTAAGCCGACGGGTCCCCTACCTGACCTGACACAAGGTATCCCGTCCACTCTCGCATACGAAATGTCTGGCGCAACGAACAAGGCTGCCCTCGCCGCCATCGCCGATGAGGATGCCGTAGCCTCGGGCGGCGGTCGCGGCAAAGGAGAGCTACCCGACTCCGCATACGTCTCTTCGACGGACAGGAAAAGACAACAGCTCGCGAACCGCTTGTACCTTGCCTTCTTCGGCTTCTCCGCCGCCGGCTTAATCTACCTCGGCCGCAACTGGGAAGACCAGGCAGACGAGAAGAGGCATGCCGAGGACGCCCCCAACGGTTGGGGATTCGAGCATTGGTGGAACAGAGTCAAGGCAAGGACAGGCGATTTCATGAACTACTACCAAGAGCCCGCCTTTGAGAAGCTCCTCCCCGACCCTGATCCGTCGTTCGAGCGCCCTTACACCCTCTGCATCAGCTTGGAGGATCTGCTCGTTCACAGCGAGTGGTCCCGCGAGCACGGCTGGAGGGTTGCCAAGCGCCCCGGTGTCGATTACTTCCTGCGCTACCTCAGCCAGTACTACGAGCTCGTTCTCTTCACGAGTGTGCCTTTCGCCATTGGTGAGCCCCTCGTCAGGAAGCTCGACCCGTACCGCTTCATCATGTGGCCGCTCTACCGTGAGGCGACCAAGTACAAGGATGGAGAGTTTGTTAAGGTACGCAATCCCCCCCTCTCTCGCTCAAGACATCAACACTAATCGTTTCTGCAGGATCTCTCCTACCTCAACCGTGACCTGTCCAAGGTGATCATCATCGATACCAACGAGAAGCACGTCCAGCACCAGCCAGAGAACGCCATCGTTCTTCCCAAGTGGAAGGGCGACACCAAGGACAAGGAGCTCGTCAGCCTCATTCCCTTCCTCGAGTACATCCACACGATGCAATATGGCGATGTCCGCAAGGTCCTCAAGTCCTTCGACGGCAAGCACATTCCCACCGAGTTCGCCCGCCGCGAGGCCATTGCGCGCGCCGAGTTCCAGAAGCAGCTCGAGGCCAAGAAGAAGAAGGCGCCTTCCGGCATGAGCATGTTAGGTGGAATGCTCGGCCTCAAGCCTTCCAACATGAGCCTAATGGTCTCCCCCGACGGCGAGATGAACCCCCACGAGGCCCTCGCCCAGGGCAAGATGCTCCAAGACATTGCCCGTGAGCGCGGTCAGCGTAACTACGAGCTCCTCGAGAAGGAGATCCGCGAGAACGGCGAGAAGTGGCTTAAGGAGGAAGCCGCCATGCAAGAGAAGATGCAACAGGAGGCCATGCAAAACATGATGGGCTCCTTCGGCGGCTGGTTCGTCAAGGGCGGTGACGATGCCAACAAGAAACAGTAATGTGGGAGGAGCGTCTCTTCCCGGCTAATCGGCACACACAGAACGTGTGCATCATTATTACAAACTTCTTTCTCTCTCCTCTTACCAAAATCACTTGTACTTGTATTACTGGGGTGGGTTTAGGCGATGGGGAGGCGCCATGACTTGCATATAGACTTGACGATGCATGGGTCTGCGTATGTACGAATCTCTGTATACTACCCTACCTCTAGGCGGCCATGGCGAAGGAGCATGGTTCAAGTAGCTTGGAGTATCCATGTGAAGATATTTGAGTTCTCCGCAACGTGGTTGTACGTGAAAACGAGTGTTCATTGCGGGCAAATAGCTATTGCCTATCGAATACAGCCATCAGTTCATTTCATTGTCCAGCTAAATCCACCAAGTCAGCGCTCATATCCATTGGTATCTTAAACTCATCACCGCATCTCTTCATCCTCAAGGCCCGTGGCCCCGTCTGGCAGATTACGCTTCGCCGTCTCATCCATTCCAACGCCTGAACCCGTTCGCCTTCCCCCTCCTTTAAGTCACTTGCGAGGAGGACTCATGCCCCGGCGGGCACACTCCTCACAGTTCGCGTTCGTGATGCACTGAAAGCGTCTGAAACGGATGTCAGCCCCGTGGAAAAGCTCTACTTCTCAGAACAGTTGACTTGAACTTACGTGTCGAAATCCTCATCCTCCAGACGAGAGCAGTCGCACGTAACGGTGCAGAAATGCCAGTCCAGGTCCAAGGGCAGATTCTTGCCAGCAGCAATCAAGGGGTCAACGTCGTTGACCGAGGTGTCGTCGGCCTTCTGGGTGGGCGCAGCTAAGCCGTAGCCGGCGAGGAAGGTGAAGACTGTGATATAAAGGAGCTGCATGGTGATGCCTTTGGAAAGAGTTGGTGTTTGCAAAGAGAGAATTGCAAGTGTTTTTGAGGGTCTGGTGTAGTCTGAAGTTGTGATGGAAGTGATGTTATCTCTGGTTGGATAAATCACTTCCAGTTCGGAGAACTCTTCGTCTTTTATATGTCGAACTCGATGACCGGATATTATCGATATATCATGACGATAATATCACCGAGGTTGAACAACCTCTAGACCGTCTCCTCTCAGCTCTCACCGCAGGATCACCTGTTCAATGTTTGCTCCAAGATCGCGACCGGCCACCGGCAGATGAAAAGCCCTGATCCAAGACCGCGTGACTGAAAACCTGGCAACTCGCTGATATCAAGCCAGCAAAGCCCCCGTACCGAAGCTGAGCCCGGGAGATAACAAGACCGAGAGCGGACGTCGAAATCGGTGAAGGTCCTTCCTGCCCTGCGCCGCGCGGCAGTGTAGCACAGTTGTACGAGGCAGTGAGTAGACAAACACATGGCGGGGTAGCATGACAGCAGCCGGCTAGACGACCTATAGACACAGGTACTTCTTCCCGGTATACCAGGGAACCGGCGGTCTGCGTCAAGGGAGGCGCAGGAGCAGACACCATGTTCCTTTAACAGCCAATTCGTACCGTAGAATACATTTGTACGACGTGACAGAAGAACGCGTTTAGCCGGGGCCCAGATCTATCAGGCTATGTATATGGTGCGGCATGGAACTGATATTGCACATCTCCAGCCCCATTTCTCGGCAATGTAGACCTTACCGAGGGAGTCACGAGCGTTGTACGGGAGCACATGGCCGGTAAGGGTAGAGAGGTGAGACTTGTTGCGGGTAGTTCAGGCACGCAGGATGATCTGGGACGATTATCGAAATAGCATGCGGTTACCCCTCGCAACTGCTCGCGAGCCACAACCCAGCAACGTCCCTGTTGCGATGAAATGGCCGGTGCCGAAACGCATGAGTCTTGGGGCTGACAGATGTCACGATGACTGCTCGTGTCGCCTCACGACGGCGAGATCCTAAAGCACAAGATGAGGGGTCAGCTCGGCTGCCGATGGCCGGGGGGAGAGGGGGAAGGGAAGTGCCCAACTCGATGTGACGAGACACAGGATTATCATGAAAGCAGGTACGCTTACCGACTGGTGAACTCCGGGAGTCACTTATGATGGCATGGGTTTGTGGACACAAGATACTGGAATGCGGTTTGCGATCAGCATGCAAGAGAAACATTACAGCGTAGACGTGACTAATGTGACGAAATGAAGTGCTTTACTGAAAAACTGAGACAGGCGTTGCCCTGCCGGGTATTTGAGCAACACGAATGACTATGATGATTTGACCTCCCCGTTCTCTGCTGGTTTGTTCGCTGTTCCGTTGGAGGCCACGCCTCCATTCGGAACAGTTCCGTTCAGTTTCACTGTCCCATTCAGCTTTTTGCTCACCGGCGTCAGCTTGTTTGCTTCCATCGCAGGGAGCACAACGTAGGCTACGATGCCAACGATCGCCACAAGATCCAAAATGTGGGCGAACCACCAAAAGTGCTGCGTTCCCAAGGCGCACGTCGCGTATTCAAACTTCCAACTCCAAGTGGTCTCGTCAAACCAAGCGCTGAGCAAGCCTGCGTTGCCGCCGAAGTCACCCATCATGCTCCTGACCGTGATCTCTCTCAAGCCCGGAACGCCAGGAGCACCGACTGCGCCCCGCCCCCTGGCTGTCGGCCATCGTTCGACCTGCCACTTCCTGTCGCCAAGGTCGCCGCCGTCCGTCTGATTAATGTAGTGGAACGTATCACAGCCCTCGTGATCATGACCGTTCAGAATCACGCCTCGGCGACCTTTACCGTTGCCGGGTGCCTCGGTGTTACCACTCATCCCAAAAATGCCTTCCAGAAAACCTTTGCTGGCGTCGTAGGAGAGAAGATTCTGCTCCTTGACACCGCCACCATCATGCTCGCCATGGAAGTCGAAGAAGGGAGAGTCGACGCAGACGCCCTCGGGCTTGTACAGCGGAATGTGGGTGAGCACGACAGTGAAGTGGCCGTTGTATTCGACCGCTGCGGAAGTTTCGATGATTGAGTTGATGAAGGCGTAGGTGGCATCCTGCAAAGACGTATCCTTGGCTGGGGTGTCGAGGTTCATGTCATTCAAGACGATGATGCGTATCTCGGGAGGAAGGCGATTGGAATCGGGGTTCTTCTCGTCGCCCACAAGAGTGGTGTTGGTGGCAGGGTCTTCAACAGGAAGCTCGAAGCGAAGCTCGTAATTGGCCTTGCCAAAAAGTCGCTCGAAGCGTCCGAAGCGGTCCTGGTTGATGTCGCCTGCATATCCGATGTCATGGTTTCCAGCGACGTTGATGACACGGCGCGACCAGACCAGGGACGGCTCTCCGGTCTTTGAAAGGTAGCCCGTGAGGTCATACTCCATGGACGGGTAGGCGGCTGTTTCGTCCGGGACGCGCTCGGTGCCTCGCATAACGCGGTCCCAGTACCGACGGCCACGGCGGCGGAATTCTTCAGTGCCAATCCATTGGCTACCTAGTAGGTCACCAAGCACAGTGACGTGTGTAGGCCGAGTCCACCAGTTCACGCTGCGGTATATATGGGCAAGGTAGAAGTCGTTGCCGAACAAGTCTATCATCTTGCGGACCGACTCGAGCTCGTTGAAGACGTCCTCGAGGAAAATGTCGATCAGGTCGTGGAGGGATTGGCGAACGCGCTGACGGAGCGACTTGTCTGATTTGAAGGTCACATGGGACCAGAAGCTTCTCGCGTGAGGGAATAGGGTATCGCCGTGCTTTCGAATCGAGGTGTCGCCCTCGAGCTGAGGGTCGCCGAGTGCGAGAAGGCGGAAGGGTGCAGGGCGCGCGCCGATCGTTTGGAGGGGGATCGGCAGAGGGAGATGCTGCCTCGCAGCCTCGAGAAAGGCGGGTTTTCCGTCAAGTTCGACGTTATTTGGGCTATCGCTACCATTGCTTGGAACAACCGGGAATGCGCAGCCAAGGAAGACAGGATAAAGGTAGAGGTAGAAGGTCGAGACTACCGCCAGCGGAATGAGAAGGCGGAGGCCATGGCGGATGATGGCCACGAGGGACATGTGGCTGGCAGCATCAGCAGAGGTCTCGAGCGACTCTGCGGCTGTGGATGTGACGGTCCCTCCTTTGGTTTGTGGGCTGTTTGGTGTCGTTGTTGGTGTTTTGAGGAAAGGGGGAGGAAGGGAAAAGTTCGAGTCCCCGTCGCGATCTTTTGCTGGGGTGACATCTGACTTGTCTCTAGAAAAGGGGTCTAAAGGACACAGTGATGTATTTACTATTTTATTACTGTGACAGGGGTCTTCAGTGGGTACTTACAGGGCCCTGCTCGCCCTGTCTCGCCAGCGATCGCGGTCCAGACCACTGACGTCACTTGTCTTGACACAGTGACGAGCTGCTTTCATTCTGAAGACTCTGACTGAAGATTCCTAGCTGCCTTACGTGGCTTCCTTCAAGACGCCTTGAAGCTTGATTTTAGCTAGAGATCCACCAGCGTCACTCGCAATTCTGAGTCCCAAGTTAGGCACATTGGGCTTGGACTCATCGCTCTCAATTATTTGCTGCCACAATTTCCTGTACCAAAGGCAGTTGAGCGAGTTTCGCAGCATTCCATCTCCAGTTACCTATGCATCAACCCGCCCCAGAAGCATCTTGAAACGCATCACAACTCTTAATGTCGTAGCTGCGAACGCAAGTTTGCTTATTCTATAATATCATAATAATGCTCCTGTTAGTTATGTTTTCTGTATCTCTAAGTCTATCACGTTTTTCAAAAGCAAATAGATATTAATAAGTTAGAAGTTTATATAAATTAAGTAGATATAGAGATAATATTAAATACCTACTAATACTTATATATTTAAGTATTAAAGCTAATATATCTTTAATCTAAGATAACTATATTTCTCTAATATTAGAAAATTAAGTAAATAAGATAAAAATTAATATATAAATTATATAGGAGAAATAAAGTAGCTTATTAGCATGCTATTAACTAAAGCTTCTTCCTCTTTATAGAATATAATAATATACTAGCTAGTATACTAATAATAAACTACTAAAGATATAGTATTAAGAGAGCTTAGAGGAGGTATCTTTATCTACTAATATAGTTTGAGAAGAGATGCTTCCTTTAAAATACACGCTTCCTTCTGAGGCCAAAGTGCGGTTGTGAATCATTATCTGTTAGCTGCCAACTCTGGCTATGCAGTAACCATTTCCCCAACGCCATGCATGAATGCCGAATTCAAAGTCCAATTACTCGTCAGATCCCATGCCTTCTTCCACCTCGTCGTCGTCGTCCAGACTCGGCTCATCGACCACGAACTCGGGCTTTTCCAGGTCGAAGGAGAATGCGACGGCACAGCCATCCCGCAGGCCCTTTCCGACTGGTGTATCGTTTGGCTTAACCTTGATGTCCTTCCATCCTTGCTTGAAGTCGGTTGGGTTCAAGGGTAGGGCGTAGGCAAGCTCGACATCGCCGTCAGGTAGAGCTATTGTCTCGGGGGAGGTGTGATTAATGGTGAGGCCGTTGGGAAACCGATCGCGGAGAACGTCAAGCAATGATGTGGTGACTTTGGAGAAATCTTGCTGGCTGTCGACGAACATCATGATTGTGTGGACTCCATACTTGAAGCGCACCGAGTAGAAGGTATCGTCGATCTGCTAAACAAGTGTTAGGTTCTGCGCAGAAGGAGGGGTGAGCCAGTCCATCCAGTCCATACCGTGGTCATGGTCAAAGAATGTCAAGTGCTTTTCCCCACTGCAATATTTGAAAAATGTCACTAGGAAGTGGATAATTGGTAAATGCGGTCGCAAACGTTTGTGTTGTAGTAAACAAAGTCTGAGGCGGAGGCGGAGGCGGAGACTTCAGATGCAACGGCGACAGCTGCAGGTAGGCGCGAAGCTTGCTTGCTAACGCGGGGCATTCTTCAGGCCAGGGATGCGCGACCACGTGACCGCGTGTTAATTGCTCCGGGGGAGGGCGTCGGGTCGGGTCTGGGTTCAAGCTGCTGCCGCCGATTTGTGTTGCGCCAGAGCCAGAACTTCCAAGATTCCCCTTCATTGCCACCACGTTGGACTCAATCGCAATAACACATCGAACTCCTTGTCTTTTACAAATTATCACTCCTCATCGAGAAGCCTCATCTACTCGTAGGACTCGTTCCCGCCGTACAGCCCAGCTTACGAACACCCGGAATGGCCGAACGCCGACAGACCATGGCTGAGCACTTCAGCCTGAAGCCAGCCGAGTCTCGTCTCTCGATACCGACACCAGCACGCATCCCCCTTGCCGGCTTGGTTGGATTTGGTATTGGAACGGCACTGGGCATGGCTCAAGGAGGCCAGACCGCTCAGCTGCGCTTCCGCGCCGAGCATGCGCACAAAATGCCGACCACCACAACCGGATGGTACCTGTACCATAAGAGCAAGAATTACCACACCTTGTACGGCAGTTTTCGCGAGGGTCTTCGCATGGGCGCTCGACTCAGCTTTTGGACCCTGATGGCTTTTGGACTGGAGAGCACCGTCGACAGATACCGCGGCAGCACCGATCTCATCAGTACTGTACTGGCAAGTCTGACTGTTGCTGGAAGCTTCAGTCTCGTGAGTAAGTGGGAGCAGTCCCACCTCTCTGCCTCGGAAGCGCGATCGCTAATGCAATAGTCTGGGCAGATCGCTTTTCTCTGCCCACCGCTGCCCGCACAGCTAGGTACGGTCTTCTTTTCGGAGTAGTGTACGGCGGAATGCAAGATGCTGTTGGTTTCGCTCGCGGCCGGCCCGTCGGATACGTCGAGTTTTTCCGCCGACGCTTCGGTTCAGGAAAGACAGCCGACGCCGGCGAGCAACCGCAAGTCTAGATTACTGGCGTACCAAAACACAAACGCTCTCCCTGGGTTCAAGTTTGACGCCGTAGCCGCCTTGGATGTAGGGGAATGAGATTTTGGCAGAGGTGCCTGTAGGCTGGAGGGGCCGTCACTACTTACGATTGGCAGCGCCATTGCAAGAGCTTGACTTTCAGTCATGGGCCGAGTGGGCACTTTGCCAGTTCCGACACCAAGTAATCGCTGTCAGCCATTTCGATCTCTCTTGCGTACACCGCTGGCTTCACAATACTGGTCGCAGAACTCCGCTCCGATCTCCCTCTCAGCGAGCATGACGCTATGCACTCGGACATCCTGTTCACGCTCGAAACCGACGATGGTATGCGCTACGACATCTCAACGTTACCTGTTGATAATAATACTTCGTGCAGAGGCGGTCTCTTCTCGGCTGAAACTCCTCCCTCCTTGAACGAGGCATGTTCTAGAGCAAGACTGCCTTGACTTCATGACTGCCATACTTTCGAGATGCGAAACATGATGCGTTCACCAGAAAATTGCAAGCCACACCCCGGCCGGGCTTTTGGATCTCGACGCCGGTCATGCCAATGCCGGCTATGTTCGTCTCGCGAGTGAAGCCGAATTTCATTCCATGGGACATTCGACAGCTGCACCAGACTGTCGCCTTGAAACAATAGTCGCAACGAAGATCAGGAGCCGCCACGATATGCGGCTCTGAGGTATTGCTGGGGTACACCGGACGACGCGGAAACTCAGCTGCAAACCACAACAGCCACCCTGCCCATGCATCAGGATGGAATCCAAATTTCATCTTTGAAACAAAGCATGCGTTAACGTCTGTAACGCCCTATCGATCCGTTACCTATGGATAGATGCGCTTTGTATTATACAGAATGACACCGATGACTGGGAACAAGAGAGCGAGGATATATAACAACGCATTCATCACCCTCATAGGCGCCTCTTCTTCTTCTTGTCACCAAACATTCCTTGAAAAGTCTTTCCAAGAGGTTCGGGTGCCTTTCTCGTCCCGCCTGAATCCCGAAGTCACCGGCCACTACAGCATATGTACCGCCAATTCAGCTACCTAGGGGGCTTATGAGTGGCCTTGTTGGATATCTATGATGACTGCGCCCGGGAGCAACGCGGATGGACGTGGGCCAGAGTTTGTAATGTCTCGCAGGCGGTTCATTTTCGGCAAGAATTTCGTCCACTTCGAATGTCCTTCCTTGCTTGAGCGAGAGAGCATCAATATCACGCAATGCGACGCTGAGCAAAGTGACGCCGAGGTGATGTTGCCCACGCCAACAGAGGAGCCGCTTTTGTCGGATGATCCGCATCAGGTCTACCACAGTTGAGATAGCATCCTGATTGCATTCATCTGTAAAAGATTTACCTAACCAAAGGACACGTTCCCTGCCACGTCTGGTCTAGCGAAATGGTACTCTGAGGAGACTGGCAGTGACTCTTATTTTGCTGGCTTGTGGCCTCGTGATCTGCCATACGGCCTGATCTGGTTTGCTTATCCGGTGTTGGGGTCAGACTTTAAAAGCTTACGACAAACCGTAGAAGAGTTGCGGAATCCCGAACCGTACGTAGCACCCACATAGAGCCCGGTGCGCCTTTCCCACCACGGACTTTTCCGTCGTCGTCGTTGCCCAGGGTATCCCCTTCGACGGCAAGAATCCATGCCGAAATATTCTATTATTCAAGTTGAGATGACAGCGGTCGGTCGGAACGCTTTTTACCAGTTAGAACGCGGACGTTTACGGATACGTGGGGAGTTCGGCAGGCTGCCCTCCGGTCTGTTCCGCACGTATTGTACTTGGGGAGGCGCGGCTGATTCGGCTCATCACGGACGCACGACGAATCGTGGCCTACTGCAAACCGGATTGCTGGAACCTGGAAAACCCGTGGCCGCGGGATGAGATGGCGATGCTACTACTCGGAAGCTCGCCTGGTTCAACATCATACCTCGAAAGATTGCACCCACCTTCCACTGATGATCAAGACGTTGTAAGGCCATGTGTGAATTTCCGGGGGCCAAACAGCTACATTTCGACAAAATCGATATTACGTGTCGGAGAAGGGTTCGCTTGTGTTCGATCCCGGCGTACCAGCAACCGCTCAACGTTCAGAGGCTTCCCAAGGGGAGAATGATCCAGGGGAAAACGATGCAGCTCCGAGGTATCAAGCAACCGAAGAGGACATCGAACCCGAGAATGGTCGTATGGCCAATCCACCCGTAAACGGTGGTGACCACGGAACTGAGACGGACAATCCTGAAGGCAAATGAGGATCTAGGAGAGCCTTCGACTCGAATGAAGCAGAAATCGACAACAGAGGGGAAGGTCGTCAACAAAAGTTGGTCGATAAAGCCAACTTGAGTGGGGACGAGAGCGATGCGTTGGGCTGGGGTCAATCAGACTCGGCGGATGAGGAATACAAGCCAGACTTGAGAGACCCTTCCGAGGCGCCGAATGTCGAAATGGAGTGCGAGATATACGCCCATTTCATGGACGGCGAGTGGGACGGTTTCGAGAACAACGACGACGCGCGGGGTCTCCTCTTAGCTCCCGCCGCGCAAGAGGGGGAACTGGATCCGGGTAGGCGCCTGGCGGTCTTTCGTCGCAGACGGGGGAGGCCTTCGATATTTTGATAGGTTCGAGACTCAAGAGGTCCATGTCGTTTAAATGCCAGGATGAGACGCAGTCAGCGGAAGGAACATGGATCAGTACGGAATACCGGTACTCGGTGCCGAAGCAGATTTCTGTCATACGTTTTGTGGAATATGAGACGAACATTCCAGGCCTAGTATCACAGCCACAAACTTCCATCCCCAAGGGTCCGCGGACTCGGATTACCAAAGGACCAAAACACCACATGAGCTCGACGTCGTATCCCAGCTCATCCCGATCTCATCACCTCTCACCTCACCAACATCCTTTCTTATTCGCCAATCCGTGCCCGGCGCCATTCAGGGTCCATCCGGTCCGATTGCGCCTACGCATGCGGCTTTCATCGGCTCCCCCCAATGACACCACGTGACGGGCCAACCCGTCCCCAAGATAAGGAAATGCCAGCCGCACCCGGGCTGGACGGAGCTAGAATGATATCATGTGTGTTTGCTTCCCTTCTGCGTAGATAACGGCTCGGTTCTATCAGGAAGGCGACAGTGAGGTCAAGGAGTGTTTGTGTGTTCCCAGCCAGTCCGTGGGTACGAGGGGGAGTGAACGGACTTGACATGGCCGAGAGATAAAGGAAGAGTTCGAAGACACAGTGGAATACCTTAGCTTGTCTTTTCCCCAAAGATGGTGTGTGTGTGTGTGTGTGTGTGTGTGTGTGTGTGTGTGTGTGTGTGTGTGTGTGTGTGTGTGTGTGTGTGTGTGGCATATAATATTTGCTTGTTCGAATAGAAGCTCGACATTATCATCGTCATCATTACTTACATGCCCTTTACTGTCCATCCCCGACAGTGTTAGTGCCGTGTCTCGTCAATCTCTGTGTAAGTAGACTACCTAGGTACCACTCAGCTAGATGGCTCGGCCTCTGCGCCCCCATCTCACATAACCGCGTCGTCGTTGCCGGAAGAAAGCTACCTTGCGCCCACATCCTGCCACTATTCACGACATCACTGCACAAAGAACAACCTCAAACCTCAAAGATGGCGACTCGAAGGAACATTCATTCGTCTACCAAGAGATCTTCTTCCAACGAGCAAATGCTAGCCTCAAGCACCACACCAGCCGCCGCTCTAGAACCCGCAGCACTATTACCAGCGCCTCCACTCAGCGTCCTGCCCTTGCAGATGATCATCCGGTCTCTTCTCAGAACCACCGTTTCCTCATCACCAATCCTACTCTCGCCTTCATTATGGATAACGTCCATTCTGGCAAACACGACAAATCCGCTCCTCAACCCCGACAAGAACCCCTTACTACGTGTCTTCTTGTAACATACGTTCTACGCGCAGTTCTGCGCCGGGGAAAATCCAGCAGAGGCCAAACAGACCATTGACAACCTCAAGAACATCGGCTTCACGGGAATCATTTTGAGAAAGGCAAAGGAGGTGGTACTTGCCGACTCGCAAACAAAGAACCTGGCTTCATGCGGCGAGGGTAAAGCAGCGGAGGAATGCATACGCAACGAGATCACCCCTGGGCTCAGGGAACGATGGAGACAGTAAGACTCACGCAGCGCGGAGATTTCGTGGCTCTCAAGTAATGTCAACTTCTTTTGTCATTCGGTGTCTGCTCCAATTTTGCTAACAACTACCAACAGATTCACGGTTGCAGGCCGTCAGGCACTCTACACGCTCTCAGAACGCCTCCGTCCTCCAGCGGCCCTGGCCGACGACATCGACGCCATCTGTTCGCTCGCCGCCGAGCGCGGCGTCGGCCTGCTCTTCGACGCCGAGCGAAACGCTCTCCAGCCCGGCATCGACGACTGGACCGTCGACTACAGACGCAAGTATAACACCGCCACACCCGGAAAGGCCGTCATCTATGGCACGTACCAGGCGTATCTCAAGTCGCCGACGCAGCCCCTTTGAAGACATCTGGAGATGGCTCGCGATGACGGGTTCACGCTTGGTGTGAAGCTGGTGCGCGGCGCGTACATCGGTTCTGACCCGAGACATCTCATCCAGGACACCAAGACCGACACTGACGCCGCATATGACGGGATCGCGGAAAGCTTGCTCAGGAGACGGTGGGGCGATGTGTTGAGAGGAGATTCGCACATGCCGCCCGTGAGCCTGGTTCTGGCGTCACACAACGCGGGCTCGGTCAGACAGGCGCGGGCTATATGCGATGCGGGCGAGGCCAGGATCGAAATCGCGTTTGCGCAGCTCCACAGCATGGCGGATGAGGTCAGTTGCGGAGCTGGTGTCGACCATGCAGTCGGGAGTTGATGATGAGGCGAAGACGCGGGCTGTGGAAGCATACAAATACCTCGTCTGGGGGTCGACCGGTGAGTGTATGAAGTAACTTCTGCGGAGGGCCCACGAGAACCGTGATGCCGTCCAACAGACGCGTAGTGGACGAGACGCAATGTGGAGCGAGCTGGTGAGAAGAGTCAGGGGCCTGGTCGGGGATACTGCTTTAGGTGGCCGCTGTTTTTATGGTTTGATGGGCGAAGTCGGCGTCTGGAAATGGTTCCTAAAGGGTTGGGTAGGGTAATGACGACTTACACACTCGTACTGATATCAGCACGAAGCCTTCAACAACATCACTGAAAGCACGCAAGATCTCGGATGGAGGCAGGTCTAGGCAGTGCGCAAGGCCATGGCCCCCAGTACGAGATCTTCGAGCTCCTCCTTGCGCTGTGCCTCGTCCTTGATACCATCGAGCCAAGGGAGACCGTTGAGCTTGTAGTACTTGCGGACCTTGGCCCAGTCGGTGGACGTAGCGATGGACTCGTCGGTGAAGGGAACCGGGGTGCCATGAAAGTGTTCCTTGAGGTGCTTCTCGACTTCTTCGGCGGACTTGGGTCCGGTGGGGGTGGGGGAGACGATCTTGACGGCGATGACGTCTTTGCTCGAGGGGCTAATGCCGTAGCGGCGGTATGCTTCGGCGATCTGCGTATTGTTTGGTCAGGAATAGCCGCAACAAGGCGTCGTCAGGGTTCTCGTACATTGTTGGCGGAGCTGAGAGAGGCAACGAGCTCGGAATGAACGTTGGGAGTCTTGAGACTGCCGTCCACCTTGGAGGACACGGCCTTGAAAGCTGCGGCGAGGATGTGGGTTCGTGATACGGCCTGGGCAGTGATGGGGTCAGCGGCGTCAATCAGGTTTGTATCCTTGGTTGCTCCGTACCACAGAGGCGTCGATCAAGGCATATTCGAAGTCTGCGTTGCGTGCCAGCAGCTGTGAGTGCAGGAATGCGGCATTCTGGACGTCCTTGAAGAAGGCGACGTGGACTGCGTGGTCGGCGGGCACGTGATCGATGGGGATGGTCTCAATGATGGACATGTTGACAGACGAGTAGAAGATTCAACCGAGACGACGGAGGGGGAAAGACCGTAGAGTGTTGTTTGAGTCAAGTTCAAGGAAGAGACTGAATTTGAATTGAGTTGAGGAGGCAGGCAGACGAAACTAGAAACTATCGCGGGGTCAGAAAAAAATATAGAATTGAATTTCTCAGAGAAAGCAAGAACGTCCGTCCAATGTCTGGCTGCTGCCAACTGCCCTGCCAAAAAAAGAAAAGAAAAAAACCCTGTTATCGGCGATAAACTTGGAGGGGCATGGCGGGGTTCGAGACCACGTCAGATGCAGTAATATCTCCACTCTTCCCGCCAACTGTTACCTTACTAAGGTAGGTAGGTAGGTATGTACCTAAGGTACCTTATACCTGACCTTAGAGTTAGTGTTCCCGCGGTAGTGATGAGATACTTCAAGTAAGGTAGCGATAGTTGAAGCTTCTCTTTCTTTCTGATGGACGTCATCGAAAGCCGGCAAATCGAAAAATGTTTATTTGGGTGCTGAGGCATGAAAGCCGAGTGATTTCGGCCGAGGTACCTAAGGTTAAGAGGAACCCCTCAAAAGCCTCATTTCACTATTTGATCTTATTTTGCCGACTTGACTTTGCCCGCACATTCGATTCGGGACAAACTCACCTTACGCGGGGCATGCTCCTCCTAGCCATCTTTCCACTTACACTCACCACCGCGTCATCTCGGCCATCATTCACAACCATTTGGGCAACGCCAACCACTAGAAGTAGGCTTTTTTGTCGAACGGCCCATTGTGGCCTCCCTCGCGCCTACTGGACTATGCCAATCATCTCGCACCCGGATCCTCGATGTTGGGAGCTGGGTAGCTCGAGCTTAAGTACGGCCGCGTGCTTCTCAACTCAACTCTGGCATGAGGACGGACGAGTGACCGGCAACGGGTTACCAGTCGGCACATGGTTCAGACGATTCAACCTCTGGGGAAGTCAACATAGTGGCCGACAGCCTCGAACTGACGCGGCATCCGTGGATATCCAAAAGCCGTGTTTCTAATTATTGAATAAACTGTCTTGCCCCGCGATTCAGCCCCTAATGGCCAGAGGGCTGCCTTGTCTCTTGGCAGCAACTGACAACCCAACTCGCCAAAGCTAAACACAGACTACCTTGGACGAAGTGTCCACGGATATCCTGGCGATCGGTTTGGACGGACTACATTGGTCTAGTCGGCAAACGGATCCGTCTTGAGAGTGCGACTTTGGAAGAATCTGCATGCGAGGTTCTTGTCTTATTCTTATCTGCGAACGCGAATAAGACATAACACGGCGTCTACGATAATGAAGGTAATCCGTCGTTAGGCAAGACCGGCCCCTTGTTGATTTCGCAACCCGTTTATACTCTATCCGGTTGACGAGGGGGAAAAGAAAAGAAAAAAAGGAGACTCTAGATGCGCTGCCACTAGTCGCTAACCTAATGGGATTGCCGTCAATGTGCCGGGACATTCGCGGCCGTCGATGAGGAGGCACCAACAAAGACTGGACATTAGAAGGGCTCGACCACATCGCTGGCTGGGTACCTTATCCTACCTGAGGTGTCCATCCGTCTTAGTCGTGCAAAGACCCTCCCGCTACATTAGTCGCTATCTACTGTAGAGAGAGAGCCTCCAATGCTTGCTTGCAGTCGGGGACACCTTAACCTTGAGCTAAAACCTTGGAATGCCTTGGAAGCTGTTCTTTTTCTCCCAATTGTTGACCGCCGTCTTTGAGAGACCCTGAAGGGGAGTCCCATCGCGGCGTTCCCTTGGTTTTCGAGGGGGGTTTGGGTTGACCTTCACCTCATCTCATTCCCGCCCTGTTGTGAGATCCAAGCCAGCACAAGAAGTGCTGTGTCATAGCAGCGGCAACATGGAATGTTTTGGCCCCAAGGCTGGATTTTGTTTGGTTCTCCTAGTCTGTCAGATGAGTTGAAGGTTCAGTAAGAGACTAGTAGCAGGGTGGTATTCGTAGTCAGTCTCAACTGTCTACACCAACATGAGGTGAGCATGCATTCACACCATCATCTCCAGCACCAGCCGGCTTCGGACCAGAGTCCTCGCGAAGTCCGTGATCCAGGCCTTCAATTTGAGTGTTTTAGGAGGTGTCTTTCGTCTTTCGTAAATGTGTCCAGTTCAATTCAGATTAGACAAGTCAGCATTGTATTCTTTCACCGCAACAACCGGTCATTTTCTTCATCTTTCATCCCCAACTTCGTCTTCATCGAGATCCCCCCCCAGGTGCCACATTCCACTGTCACCCAGTCTAGCCCCTAAGGTAATTAAACGACAAGGTTCAGCAGCAGCAGTCCCCGAGGCTTTTAGACGTGGTCTTTTACTCAGCTGCATGTCTTCTCAAGTGTCTTCTCAAGTCACATCATTCCTAATAGAAACCCCAGCACGGGTGCACCAACTAATCACACTAGTATTAACCAACCCGCCCGCATCCCGACAGACTGGTTCTCCACTGGCGTTTGCAGGAAGGCCGGGCCCCCTGGCGCGTGCACTTTAGTGGACTGTACTGCGTACGGTCAGTGTCAACCCTTTCACTCAGGTAGGTACCTTACCTAGGCTGAGGTGCCTGTTGTCGGGGAGTGGTCCCCTTGGTTTGCCTAGCAGCACAAGCTCCCCCCTAAAAACGCGGAAACCTCCATCTCACAACGGAAAACCCCGTCGCGACACCATCGAGAGGTCTGCGTACTAGTTGTTACATTTCTTCCTCTTGGGTTTCGCCAGTAGCACATTCGGACAGTCGCGAAACTGCCTCCCGCGATATCATGCCCGGTCGCCCAGCCAAGCGACCGGCGGAAGCTGGCGATCCTGCCACCACCGACGCCGACACGGCTGCCGCCGCCGCTGGCAAGGTGAAGCTTCCGCGCCTCGAGAAAGGCGGCCAGGAGGACTTCTCGTCCGTCGTGAAGAACCGCCTGTCTTCGTATACGAGAACAGGCCAGGCTTGCGATCGATGCAAAGTAAGTTCGCTCGCTATGCACCACATCTTCTCCATGCTGACATGCCCTGCCAAAGGTCAGGAAAATCCGATGCGACGCCCTCCCCGAAGGATGCTCCCACTGCGTCAACCAGAACCTCGACTGCTTCGTCACCGATCGCGTCACCGGCCGAACCGAACGAAGAGGATACCTGCAAGAGCTTGAGAGGGAGAAGACGGACATGCTCAACCACATCCGCGACCTCGAGAAGCTACTCGAGAACAATGGCACAGAGGTCAAGCCCTGGAACTGGGCGCCTTACGGCATGGCCTACCCTCCTCCCGGTGTGACCTACGACCACATGGGCAACGCCATTGAGGATCCCGCCGAGAAGGATGCCTGGACCAAAGTAGGATCGGTATGGGTGAAAAACTACAACTACAAACCCTCGGGCGGCCGCTCTTTTCCTCGTTCGGCGCTTGAATCACGCCCTGCGCATAACCACCTGGGCGTTGGCTCCGACAGCGCACCGCTAAGCTCGATAAAGGGCACACAGCTGTCAATTCTCGGAACCACGATAGACGTCACATCCTTCGATGCTCCCGACATGGACGAGCCTGTACCCGACGCCAAAGTATCCCAGCCGCTATACAACAAGTCCCTGCAGTCCTTCCTACAGTCAAGCATGAACATCAACCCGCCAGTCGGCATTGAACTTCCCTCGCGGAACGACGCCTTCACTTACTCTGAATGGTACTTTTTGATGATATGGCCTTTTCTCCCCGTTCTACACAAGCCCTCATTCATGAACATTGTTAGTTTGATACGTCTCCGACGCTTCTATCCCATGCTGATACCCGCTTCCAGCTGACTCGTATGTACGACGAACCTGACTTCGAGCCGTCCGTCCCCGACCTGGTCATGGTACACATGGTCTTCGCTACAATCTACTTTCAGTATGGGGTAAGAAATTGGGAACAGCAGGAAACGCGTTCCCAACTCAACGAGCTTTCCAACAAACACTACCACTTCGCCTTGAGCAAGATGTACGATCTGGCATCGGCGCAATCTGTCGCCGCAGTCCAGGCGATGGCAATGATCTCCGCCCACAGCCGTGCCTTTCCCAAGCCTGGCTGCGGCTCCATGGTCACCAATCTCGCCTTCCACTGCGCCATTGACCTGAACATGCACCGCGCCGCCAAGGCTCCAGGGGAGACGACCAATCTCGAGAACGAGATCCGCAAGAGGACTTGGTGGACCATACTCACCGTCTATGTCACCTTGAACGGCCGTCTAGGTCGACCGATGCCCATCAACGTAGAGGAATACGATGTGGACTTCCCAGAGCCCATCGCTGACGAGGCGCTCACGCCGGACGGCGTGGATACCTCGGTGACCACGCCCTGCACATATCACGTCGGTCTTGCTGGCTTCAAGATCGTGCCTCTGTTTATGGAGATGTACTCCAACATCTACAGCGTAAAACGCGACCCGAAGAACTATGCCGACGTCGTGAATGCTTTGGAAGAGCAGCTCCAGATGTGGAAGGACAATCTGCCGGAAAGCCTTCAGCTCAACCTATCCAGCCAATCTGAGTACGAAGGGCGGATGTATGCGCTGTACGTTCAGATGTATGCCCTCGAGTTTCGTCTCTGCCTGCGGCACCCGTCTGTGGCCATGACCAGCGACCGCAAGATGCAGCTCGAGAACGCGCGTATTTGTGAAGAGACGGCGGCGCACATGCTCAAAGCCATCAAGAGCCTCCTGAAGCTCAAGTCCTTGGACACGACGTGGTACCAAATGGCGGTTTATGGCGCTGCCATTTTCACGACATTGGTAGCTCACTGGGAGCGGCGGTTCGACACGACGCCCAACCAGATTGCCATCCTTCGCGAAGACATGAAAGATTGGATGGAGATCATCAATGCTACGGTATCATTGTTAGGTAAGAAAACACCCTACTGCTGGCTGAAGCTGTGTACTAATCCGGACACAGGGACGGGAGCCCGTATCAGCAACGAAATCAACCTGATCATCGAGAGAACAATCAGCTGGATCGAGCACGACTCCAAACAAAATGAGCCGTCACTGGCCCCGACAATCAAGCCCGACCCAGCAGAGTCATCATCATCACCTTTCCAACTCGGGGCGCAGTCCCAGGTCACTCAGAACCTGGCCGCCAACGCCGCTGAGACAGCCGCGAAGGCATTCTACGCTGACGCAGCTAACCAAAACGGAAGCACACCGTATCCATCATTAGCATACTCGGAGCAGCCGGCGAATAACAACATGACGGGCGCGACCGGCTTCGAGGCGAACAACAGTTACTCATACGCACCTGCGGTGCAGGCCACGAACGCCGCAGATGAGGACTCGGCCGAGACCAATCCCCTGATCGCCTTCGCTTCCCAGGCAACCCAGCACGTCGCAGATCCCACAGGCTCCGCCGCCGCCGCAGAACTTCTCTGGCGACAATCGGCTTCCCAGGGCAACACCTGGCACGACTGGACCGCCGCGATGGCCGACAGTCAGGACAGGTACAGCGCCAACGCCCTGCTGACGTTGGGCGGCGGTTCAAGGGATCCGGGCGTATCCGAAGCAGCGAGCGTCGCCGACATGGCGGCCGTCACGGCTGCTCCCGTGGGCCAATGGCCACTTCTTCTCTTTGATGGCGGAGCGACAGGGGCCCAATAGTAGCCTCGGTACTCCGACTCCATGTTCCAACAAGCATGTTTTTGTTTTTCAATGTATTTATCATAGAGCAGTGCTCGGCGTTGATTGGGGTCGTTGCTTTAACATGGGGTTACTAATATGCAGCAACGGGAAAAGGCACAACAAGCATGGAACGGAATAGGTGGATGGTTTCGGGTATTCATTGGGGGCAAACCAGTCCCCTGATGTGAATGAATTACGGCGTTTGATTTCACCGAGCAGATGGCAATGGCATCTCGCTTTCGCAATATACCAGGCCATGTAGGCTTTTGTTTTTTGCACACTACCTTCCCTGCTGCTTGCTACTGACTGCCAGTGAATGGTATCTGACTGATTATTGGCGCTCGCCGCCCCATTGCATCTTCTCGCCAAGCAGATCCGAAGTCACGTACTGCTAATGGCTAAAAGATCGTGGCCCACGAGCAACGGCGCATAGCGTTTGCCGAGGCCAGAGAGGAAGTAGGTCGACGACGAGCTGCGTACGGTGAGGGAGCTTGTGGTGAGGACCATCAGAAGCGGGGGATACGCGAGAATTTGGTCCAAGGCAAGGTCAAATGCTGGTTGGTCGCGTTTGCCTTTAACCTTCTCCGGCTTGCGGGGGTCGACGATCCTGGCGTGGACCTTTGCGTTCAAGTTTTGTGGCGGAGAATGACAAGAACACGGGTTAATTACAGTCATTTGTGCGCTGTTGAAGACGCCCTAGCAGTCTTGCCACTCGAGCACCGTCCGAGACGACCTGGCGAAAGGCTGATAGAGAAAATGTTTCCTTGTGGACTGTGCACATGGACGGGCTTAAAGACCATATCAACGCGTGCAAGCGAAGGCAGAGTTGGCTTGAGATCTTCAAACATAGGACAACGTGAGTCGTCAGAATTTCAGCGGCAGCGGTCTAGCGCCGATGTTGTCTGTGGCTGATTATCAGAGCAACAATCTTGGGGCTGAACGTCGTTGGCTTGAAGAAACGCGGTTGAACAAGAGGTGGCATCGAATTGCCTAGTGGTAGATCGAGCGTCTTTATGTTCGTCTCAGAAACCTGGCTACCTTAGTCTCACTTGGATGAATGAGCCCGATCTGTCTTCTCGTCCAGTCAAAACCAATTCGTTCTACTCTAAAGTTCAATCGCCCCGATTTGGTACTGCCACGATTTCCTTCTCATCTCGAATGGGTTCCATGTTTAATGCTCTTAATGCTCGAAGACGATCCACACTGAAACAGTGGCACATGAATACACGCGTAGTCTTAGTCAAAAGTCAATTTAATCATCATCAAAGGCCAGTGCCGTAGCAGAGGCTCAAAAGATAGGTATCAAAATGCCAGTGATATGCTAGCATCATCTTCCACATACACACGCTCTCCTCCGTTCGTTCGACCTCATCTAAATGGATATCCGCTACTACTTCTTCAAATCATGCAAATTACAAATCACCTCAGCGATCGCATCGCCAGCTTAGAAACCCCGCTCAAGCAGTCTCCTTGCGGACGTGGTTGTACGCGGGGTTGGTGGACTCGACCTGGACCCCGATGGGCGTCTTGTGGTCGCTGGCGTTGTCGGTGGCGAGGTTCTTGTCCGAGTCGTACTCGGTGACGCCGAAGAGCTTGTCCATGTGCTCGAGGGAGACACCCTTGGTCTCGGGCACGAAGAACCAGACGAAGAAGAACATGGAGAAACAGAAGCTGCCGAAGATGAGGTAGGTTCTGGAATAGGGTTAGCATGAGTAAGCAACTTCACTATGACATCTGGAGGCAGCGACGTACCCGTAGCCGTGGGCGCCGACGGTAGCCAGCATGTTGGGGACGGTGCGGGCGACGATCAAGTTGAAAAGCCACTGGGTGGCGGCGGCGAGAGCGACGTTGAGGGAACGCAGGCGAGCAGTCGGAATCTCGGAGGCGTAAATCCAGCAAGCGGGACCCCAACCGAACTGGAAAAAGGCGGCGAAGAGGAAGATGGCGACGAGGGCCATGTATCCAGCTCCCGGGACGGGCTCTCCCTCGACGGGCGGTGAGATGCGGACGTAGAGACCGATGTAGAACATGGCGATACCCTGCGCGATGGAGGTCCACAGCAGCGAGCGACGACGACCGAGGGAGTCGGCCATGAAGAGCAGGAAGGCGATGCAAGAAAGCACCTTGACGATGCCGTAGACGCCGGTGGACAGGAGAGGGGTGGAGCGACCGGTCACGCCGAGGTTCTTGAAGATGGTCGGCGCGTAGGTGTTGATGGCGTTGGTGCCGGTCATCTGCTGGCAGATCATGAGGAAGATGGAGATGAGAGCGCGGTTGCGGTTGCCCTTGATGGTCCACATCTCCTTCTGCAAGTTCATGAAGGTGGCGTCGCCGATGAGCTGTCTCTCGTGATGGAGCTGGTCGACAATCTCCTGGAACTCGTCCTCGAGGTAGGGGTGCGTCTCGGGAAGGTTGCGGATCTGGGCGAGGATCTTCTTAGACTCTTCCCATTTGTCCTGGCGAGCAAGCCATCTGGGAGACTCGTTCATGAACAGCATGCAGATGAGCAGCAGCAGACTGGGCAAGCCCTGGATGGCCAGGGGAAAGACGTACATCGTCTTTCCGCTCAGGTTGACTTCGGCGCCGTACTAAGGGTTCATTCAATGTGAGCGACGGGAAGTGGGCAATTGCGTATGCTTCGTGGCACTTACGTTGATCCAGAAAGCGATCATTCCACCGGTAACGATGAACAGTTGGTACATGCCGGTGAGAAGACCGCGGATGGCACGGGGCGAGTTTTCAGAGACGTAAAGCGGGTTGATACTGGAAGCGGCACCGACACCGAGACCGGAGATGAAGCGACCGACGAAGATGGGAGCGAGTTTACCGAGAGAAGCAGCTTGCATAGCAACGCCGACGAGGATGACGGCGGCGACGGAGATGAGACACCATTTGCGGCCGAATCGATCGGTCAGGGGAGAAGCGAGAAGGGCACCGACGAAGCAACCGGCTTGGAGGGTAGAGACGATGTTACCCGTCAGGTTGGCGGTCTCGACCGTGGAAGCATCCCTCAGTCCGTAGTCCCTGCGAATCGAGGTTAGTCTTCAACTCATTTTCAGCGTTCCTGCTTCATCGTGTCACTCACTCCATAAAGGGCTTCATGACGACGACACCACCAATGACGGAACTGTCCCAGCCGAAGGACATGGCACCGAAACAGGCGGACGCGGCGAGGGCAAACACTCTCCAGCCGTAGATCTCGGCGGGATCATTTTGCATAGCCTCGTTCTTGACGATCTTCTTGAGCATACGTTGCATGGTCGTCATCTTGGGCGTTGTTCTCTCTGCAACAAGCCAGGCTCTGGCGAGTTGGTTGCTACTGAGGGATGAGGTACGGGCGATTGGGACACACGAAAGACACCCTTGTGTGGTTGATCCTCTACAGGCCGGTATATGGGCGATAAGAGGGGCTCAGGGTGTATCGGGGAGGGACTTGTAGACGCAGCGACGAAGAGAGGAGGGAACAACTGAAGTGAGGAGGGCGAGATGGCCACCCTAGATATATCGAAAGCCCAGGTCGAGGTTTTCCTTTCCTTGCTGGTCCAAAGTCTCCTCCTCTCCAATGTTACCGGGGACCCCTCACAGCTAAAATAGTCAGCAATTTGCCATTCACCTCAGATTGGCACCTCACATTGGACGCAACAGAAGTTCCACGACAGTACCGCATGTGCGTGAAGAGTACTTCTCCGTCCAGGGCCTTGGGGAAAACCCCCCTGCTCCGTACCTCTCCAGTCTGGCCTCGCCTATGTGCCGCCGTCCATCCACCAACTGTAACTAGCTGTGACTCCAGAGTCCCCAGAAACATCGAGCCTCATTGAGTACCAAGACGGACGGTGAATTATCCATGGGATTTTCCACCATTCAGATGGGGCGGGAGGACAACCCGAGGGAGCTGGGCCGACGGCGGCGGCAGAGGAACGTCTTGGCTTGGGGACTCGGTTTTTTTCCTTTTTTTTTTTTTTTGCGATCAGCCGACCACCAGGTTGTGTAATTGGAGGTTTTTGGTTAGGCGTGGGACTGAGAAGCACTTTCTGGGGTGTGCGGCGCGGTAGACTGGGTGTGGTGGTGGTGGAGGAGGTGTCTTGTCGAGTCTCTGGTGGCCACGGCGGCCGGATGGGGATGCAGCGACAGGCACGTCAAGCATGGCATGGACGATGGGCTAGTCTCAGAAAGCTTGGGCTGGGCAAGCTAAGGTAGCCAGCCGGATGACACTTCACTCAGACTGGACGACTGGACAGGCCGGCAGAAGCCAAGGGATCAACATGGCCCCGAAGAAGGTCTGAGGGAGTCGAGGCAGCAGTTGATATCCGAAGGTATCGGCAAAACAGATTGCTGCTCCGTTTGACGCTTCATTGTATCCGCGGGGCTAGGTTGAAAGTCACCGACAAAAGACACTCAAGGCGAGAGACTGGAGAATCGCAAGGAGGGGGGCTGCTGTTTATGGTATAGCTGTGAAATGGGCGATGGGTCCATGATAACAGACGGCAGGTTAGCTGCAGAATCTTCTCGGCGTACTAGCAGTCAAGCTTAACAGGAATAGACGTGATTCTCTGGGGCAAGCTCTGGGGACGATATGGGGGCCCCCGGGTGCCCCAGGTTACGAAGGATGCCGTTGGAAGTGACAGGTGAGCTGACGGGAGACTCACACTGAATTGGGTCTCTTCCCCGGAGTGGACGTGGCCATTCTCGTTGCGGCGAGGTACAACGATGGTGATTAGCTGGAAGATGCGATCGTCCCGTTTCAATCGCGAATTTAGGCTGCTGGTGGGGGTGGAGAAAGAGTCGCCAGAGCAGACGAGGCAATATGGCAAAAGAGCAAGGTTCAAACGTTTGATCAATGGATGGAGAGACAGGGGGGAAAGCGGCCCTAGTGCGCTGAAGTGAGTTTAGGCCGTATGTACACTATGTATGGCCATGGATGATGGGACATGTTCACGGTACACGCCAACCGGGGGGCCTTTTGAACTTTTGAAGGAATGGGACGATGGCCTCGATGAGTGGTCTTACTTAGTTGGCGACACCAAGCTGACCATCTACGAAAGATACCGGGAACGAATCTCTTCTCACGTAAAGATACAAAGGGTCAACTCCCCAACCTAGATTCTCCTCTATCGGGCCGCCCAGTTGTCGACTGGTTCCTTAAGGTATGGTGGATTCTGCGGAGAACGGGCGCGGGTACTGAAGTATACCTAAGAAGGGATGGAGAGCATGGAGAAATATTGGGGATCGCGGGGGTGGAAATGAGGGGCTGGAGACGAACACCACCATGGCCGGAAAAGAGACTTGGGTGACTTGTCAACGAGAGACATAGACAAGGAGAGATAGACCGTATCATGTCACCAATATTCTCCTTTTGATGAAGGCTAGCTACAGGTGGACAAAGCATGTATCGTATAAGGTCACCGAGTCTCTCACAGACTGTTCAGTAGCAAACACGACTCAAATCCCCGTTTATGGCTTGAATGACAGGCAGGCCGTACAAGACAGATCCCTCACTCATCGACTAATTCAGGAGCGCCAGAGACAGAGACGGTGTGCCAGACACGCCCACAGCCAAGACGTCTTCCTCCTCGTCCTCCAACCACCAACAATCAACCCCAACTTTGTGGCGATGGGCCAAAAGTCTTGGCTCCCCGTCGCGGACCTCAACTCATTTGACGGAAAAATTCATTTGCGTCGCTGACCTGGCGAATTGGATCTGCCCTGGCCCCTAGTCTCGTTTTATCGTCATGGCCCGTAATCCTTTTCGATGTCTCGTTGGAATGTCGGCAGCGCCAAGATGAATTTGATCTTGAGTTTCGCCTACTTTATTCGCTGCCTTACTTTATCGCATATATCTCCAAGCACTAATTACTGAGTACTGACTGATGAGGCACGCAGGGCGCTAGCAAGACGTTCGCCCAACTCGGCCAACATCATGCGATGCCGCATACCACACTGCTTCACAAACTGCTTCCGGACCCAAGTTCTCGGGCCCAGCTTGCCTGCCAAACACCCACATGGCGTCTTCTGATATGTGTTCTATGCTCGCGCCGCATGGCCGGTGACCGATTGCTCGGATTCAGACGCACGCCTATCGCGCTCATCCTGGCCCTTCAGCTTTACCATCACCAACCTAATCATAGGCCCATTAGTTTTCGCTCGTGGATCCATTCATTTGAGCGTCCCTCCAATGTGTATGAGTGGCCCAGCAGCCCAATATCCCAAGACGGGAAAATCTAACCCCCAGAATTGACGCTGAGACACAGGGCGAGCTGCCGCAGGAGTTTCTACGCCTGCTATTCAGCTTCTTTGTCTCTTCTGCCATGTTGCTAACATTTTTGTTCGACGATGCATTTCTAAGACAGACCAATATTGCACGTTTTCCAAATCGAATGTCTCTTAGGCCATTATGTGGCTTCGATACCGGTGTCGGGTCTGCTCGGTCACTGGAATATGACGAATCGTTCACAGAAAAGAGCATCTAACCAAGCCATGACCATACGGTGTGAGTTTCCATTTTCTTTAGAGCCATCATCGTGACGACGGGAGCCTCAACTTCCAAATTTCTTTAACGTCTCATGCTACAGTAACCTTGCTCAGATCACTACTTGAGACGAACTAAGACTTTGTTTTGACGTCAAGTCCCCAAAAGTCAAAACCCGAGTCCAGCCCTGCCGCGGAACAAATGTGACCACAACAATCGGCAATACTTGCTTCAAAGCCGCCAAAACTCAATTCGAGAGCGATAGTTTGACGTTTCGCTCTGAGAACAGCAGCCGACGAGCTCGGGACCAGGTCTGTTTGACGTGTCCTTCGTCAACAGCCTGACGACGAGCCGCAGCCCGTAATTACTTTACGTCCTCTTGCTCTTAACATTCGGAGATCATCCATCACAAGCTGGCATTACCGTCGAGCTGCTCGATTCAAAAAAGAGCTTCTTGCCTATAAGCAGGTCTTGCATGCACGACGGACGAATGCAACGTCAGAGACACTGCTTCCGACAAGACCTTCGACGACGGGCAGCTTCCATCTCTTCAGCCGAGCTTCCCGGGCAGATGTTTTTGATCAACCTTGAAACCCCGTGAGCTTACAAAGCTCGATTTGCCCGCTAAGTATTCATTGGGCGAACATGTTATCAGTGGAGTCCATCTAGCCCCCGCACCGACGACGAATCCTATGGTTGGAGATCTTCGCATGCTGGTTACGGACTCTGCTCCGGTTCCAACGCGCCGGCAAAAGCCCATGCCTACGCAGAAAAGCTCCTGGGTGGCTATGAATCTGCGAAGCACTGCCTGTAATCAGGGGGGTAGAATATTCCGCCCATGTTTGTCTGGGCCATCACAGGTGCTGCCCTCACTTCCGCGTATATCCTCTTCGAATCAGAGTCAACGGTCACATAGAAATCTTCAACGTTCCAATCCGCGAAAAGCATGACTTCGTGTGATTGGTCGATGCAAATGTTACACTGTCCGACCAATAGCTATCCCGTGCCCGCTAAGCCCGAGATGAACACCCCTCTCGCCGAGGGAAGATGTCGATCAATCCAACATTAGCGAGCATATCCTCCTCCCTGCGTGACCCGACGGCTCCCGTAGTAGTCAGTCCATCGTAGACGAGACTCGCCTCTGCCGAGCCCCGGATCCCCACTGCGTTGTGCCGAGTCCGCGAATCATAATGGTGTAATATGAACGTCGATGTGACTGCGATAGTCCAACACCGGAGAATCCCACCTGGCCGCCGCCGTCTCGGCAACAGCCATCCCCAAAGTCACCACTCCTCCCCTCTACCGAAGACCCCCTCTTTCACATTTCGTCGAGGGAAAGAGGGTTGCGTCCTCTAAGCCACACTCTGCACGTCGGTGTTCACGACCCCGAAGCGAAGCTATCCTCCACATCCCTTGGCAGGAAGCGGGAGCAAGATTTCTCCTGTTGCCAAGACACAGATGGCCTTTCCCGCATGCCAAGAATGAGCCACTCTCATAAGAAACGTGGTTGGAAATTCGGGGGCGATGGGGAAGACGGGGCGGGAATACGTGTGAGTGAATGGCCGTTTTTGGGGCGCGGT
The DNA here is from genome assembly GCA_036785495.1 of Colletotrichum neosansevieriae. NCBI lineage: Eukaryota > Fungi > Ascomycota > Sordariomycetes > Glomerellales > Glomerellaceae > Colletotrichum > Colletotrichum neosansevieriae. The sequence goes on from JAVHLV010000308.1 coordinate 77,757, forward strand.
GGGAGAATCAAGTCTTGGCAACCTCGGAAAAAGCGAATGAGTGAAATACGTATACGGAAAAAACAACCTGAGACGCAACCGTTCAGACGTTAAATGTATTGAGTTATTCTCTCTCAAGTATCTTATGTCATGATGGCTCATAATCCGCCAATGTAATGTAATCTAAAAGAAATTATATACAAGAAGCAGTGACTTCGGGACTCAATCGTCCCCGTCACATGACTTGTCCATCAGTCTTGTAGTCCTCGGTCTTTCCGTCCTCAGATCCTCGATCCGGAGAATTCCTTTCAGGCCATGACGTGAATCCAATATCGTATCTTTAGTTGAGCTCCTTCTCGGCCCAACCAAGACTGTTCGAGGCACCGTCAAAGACGACAAAAGCAGCCTTGAGGGCGATGTCACCGAAAATGTTCGTGCCAATGCCGGCGCTGCTCTGGAGACCGCCGAAGCAGGTGCTGGTGCTGACGGGGGCGTAGTTCATGTAGGTCGCAGGGATGGTGATGCTGGCGCTGCCGACGCCGAACGTGAAGTCGGGCACGGTCGCGGAGCAGGGGAAGGTGTAGCCGCCCTGGGACGAGTCGTACTGGGCGCCCGAGACGCCCTCGTAGTAAGCGGTGACGACGGACTGCGGGAGGAGGAGGAGGGTGGTTCCCGTGTCGGCGATGCCGTTGAGGGAAGCAGGGGTGAAAGAGGCGGAGCCGACGGCGTAGCCGGACGAGGTGAACTGCCACCAGCCGTTGGAGTTGTCGATGGAGACGTAGGTAATGTCGCCGGTGTAGGCGGCGGTGTCGATGTAGCCAAAGTTGTACGTGCCGGCTGCGGTTTGCTTGTTAGTATCAATCAGGGTCGTACTGTCTTTTTAAGAATGTTTGCTCACGAGCGTTGTGCTTCAGGTCGGCAGTGAAGAGGTAGGCATCCAACTTGGACCTGGCCGTCTCGAAGAAGGTCTTCTGCTGGACAGGAGAGACTTCGTTGTTGGAGCCGAATCCCAGACCAAGAAGACCGTCCACGTTGCTCTCCTCGCTGAAGGAGCTGGAGACCATGGTTGCGGCCTCGACAGCCTGTCCGGTGACGGACAAACCGCCGACAGAGACGGTGTCTTTGTAGACGATACCGGAGGAGCTGGAGCCGTCACCGTAGGAGACGGACCAAGTGGCGCCGCTGAGAAGGGAGGCAGTGCTGCTCTTGCTCGGGTCGTAGATAGTCTGGCCGCTGCGCTGGCTGGACGGGGTCGAGGTGGAGTAGACCCAGAGATCGGAAGATCCGGTGTCGAAGTCGAGGGTGAGGGTCTGGGCCGGGGTGCCGATCTGGACGGGGCTCAAGTACTCGACATCGTCGTCCTGGGGCGTGGCGGACACGCTGCCGGTGTCACGCTTGGTGGCGCCCGTGGAGGTCATGTTGGCGACGACCCGCGCGAGGTCCGCGGGCATGGGAGCGCCGTACTTGCGGTAGGCCTTGGCGAGGGCCAGAGGACCGCTGCGGACGTAGCGGGGGTTCTTGATCTGCTCGACGCTGAATCGCTTGTCGTTGGCGTTGGCCGCCGCGGGGAGGCCGACGGCGGTGGAAGCCAGAGCCAGACCGGCGGTAAGAGCCGTGATGAGAGTCATTTTGAATGGCAAAACAGACAAGATATCCAAGCAAGCCGAGAGAAATAGTAGAAGGTGAGGATTTGAGGACGGAAGTGAAGCCGGTGAGGATGAGGATGAGGATGAGAGGGAGAAAAAACGAGATGAACGGGTGAAGAGTGAGGTCCTTATATCCTCATCGTCGACTCCGGAATAGGATCGTGGGCTGGTGGGAGGAAATCCACTTGGTTCGTTGGGATAATCGCAATATCGAAAAATCACTCGAGTTCGACCAGCGTTCACGAGGCTCGTATGCGCCAAGAGGTGCCAACAAGGGGGATCAACAAGTCAAGCTTTCAAGATGTCCGGCACGAGATAGCCGGGAGAAGAATACCACCTTCCAAGAGGGAACATCGTGCCATAGTGTCATAGCCGGGCTGCCTGTCGCAACTCCAAGGACCAAAGGGCGCAACAGGGCCTGGTTTGCATCGTGATTCGAGAAGGCAGCTGGCCACCGGCTTGGATAACAAGAAAAGGAGGAGAGTGGTCGTTCAAAGAGGAAGGAAAATAAGGGAAATGCGGCGCCAATAACGGGCCTCAACTGACTAGCAACGCCAGACCTAGACAAGAGACCTTGACGTAGCTCCATTCCTCCCGCAGAGACCAATTGCAACTGCCAGCCTATTCCCGGTCTTGGAGGAGACGGATCACGGATGAGAGGGGGGTTGCGACCTTGGGCCTAAGCTTTTTCACAAGTTCCCCAGGCGACGGAGACTAGATGAGAAAGAGGCAGGTCGAAGTCCAAAGTCGGGCCAAACCGCGGCTTTCCGTTTGTCCAAGGCAGGAGATGAGATGAATCTCAATCAACACAGCAGGGCAGGGCAGGGCAGGACATCTCGTTCTGGAGCAGCTGACGGAGGGGCCGAGAGCGGGGAGCGGACGGGCAGAGGAGGAGGACCTGAGCTCGATCAAGGAGCCAATGCCGAAGCTGAGAGGGTCCCTTTGTTTGGACATCCTTGTCGATATTCTCTCGCGATAGCCCCGGAACGGCTTCTACTGCCTTTCGCCACCCATATTAGTCGACACAGACTGAAAAGAGACAGAAAACAGTATACAGTAAAAAACCACCTACCTACTCGGGACAAGCCTCCGGGAGTCCCCAGACCAAAATGATAAATCACCCTTGGGGCTCCGAGACACAACTGGGCCCAATATGTTCTGCTATCATACTGTAGTATGCCTCGGCATTGCAAACAAGCTTTACTGCCAAGTCTCCACCCGCAAACCCGCATGCGAGCGAGCGACTTCGACTTCGACAGTCGACTGCGACCTCCCAAGCATCGCCAAGTCTGGGGCCGTCAGGCACGAGATCGGAGCCAAGACGGGAAGGCAACTGGGGGCGGGGGGGGGGGGGGGGGGGCTGG